>JAYDZE010014142.1:0-10204 GCA_034509125.1 Monilaria moniliformis
CTCATATCTTGAGCCGTGGACGTAGACTTCATTAACAGTCGAACCACGTAAAACCTCCGTGTCATTTACCTCTAATTTCAGCTCTTAAATACTGTTAATCAAACCCTTCGAAAACCAGATCGATCAATATGTTATATATCCAGTAACATTTATTTACCTACTATGTAAAGAGTACTAGAGTAGCATATTTCTTTCCCTTTTTCTCCGCTTTTTAACTTGGTAAATTTGCTGCAGCACCTTTTATGACCAATTTATTATTTTTTACCACTTTGTATTACATAAGAGGTCCACCATAATATGATTTAAGAGTTGGGAAATAAATTGTCAAATGAACATTAATAATTGAATTATATTGTGGTCGAGGACCACATCCACATTCCTAATTGGTGCAAGGAGAAAAAAAAATATATACTTAGGCCCCCCTCTTTTGATAATGACTCCCCACATTTATTTTCCCACCTATTTTCCCTTATTGCCTCTATAAATACTTAATTATCATTGCAACCCAATTATAGAATAACTTTGTCACACTATCTAGAATTTATCTAGATTTCAACTCTATTTGCGTAATGGATTGGTTCAATTCTTTGCCATGTCACTTCATCATTAGCTATTAAATCTTTTTGTTAGATTATTTCTACTCTACTACTAGCCTCGTGGGTTCATATAGACACATTCAGTAGTTGATTATTTTTTTTTAGTATATATTTTAGTTGATCAATGATATCGTGGATGTACATAATTTATGTTTAGTTCAAACTTCAAATATCCATCAACATCTGTTTCAGTTTAAATATTTAATTTCATGTTTTTGATCCAGGTATTCGGAATACAAGACTAGGTTAAATATATTATATTCCCTCTTCAAGTAAAAAGAATAATAAAAAAAAAAAGAGTGAAGCCATTTTTCTTCTTTAGTCATGCGATATTAATATAGTTTGGGTAACAAAATATTTTTACTCTTTAATCAGTAAATATCACGGTTTAATATAGTTCAGTTAACAAAATATTTTTACTCTTTTAGAACAGAAAATCTAATATTTCACGTATCAAAGAATTACCTATGGCTCGTTAGCAGAAAAGGGTCAAAAGACTTAATATATTGAACCTAGTCTATTCCAAATACCTGGATCAAAAACATGAAATTAAGTAAACGGAAATCTACGAGAATGTGAACTTCCGAAACCGTCAAACCATTCTCCATATTTTTTTGTATTTAGCACTCAATCTTTCACCAATCATACAAAAGGCCGGTCTCAGATATCACACATAAAAATTAAATAAAAAATTGCGGAGTTTTTGATCGTTGACTATATTAAACTGGAACTATTGGTTTAATCAGTAACCGAACTAGTGTTTTTGAAAATAGGCTTAACTGGAAATGGCTAAATGATTATGTCGGTCCCGTTACAATTCTCAAAAATTGAAATTGAAAACCAACAGTTAACTGGCAGCTCTGAGGCACGGCAAGCCTAGGCGTAGGATTCAGGCTAGGGTTCAATCGGCGGCAGGCTTTCTAACAGAAAACCGGCGGTTTTCTGTCAGAGAATCGGCAATTTCGGCATAAACCGTCAATTTCCTGTACCGTTTTTTAATATTTTCTTCAAAATTTTATATTTCAAATTCAACTTTCCCCACTCATTTTTATCTATAAATACCCCCTCCTCCCGTCCTTATTCTCAAATCACACTTCTTGTATTAACGAGAATTTTCTATTCTTACCTATGAGTTTTCACTCAAGTTGTTTTACGTTACTACTTCTGAATTCAATTTATCCAAAGTTGTGCTTACTTTACTTCATCAAATTCAAAATATTCAATTATATTTACACATTTACACATCTTCGACCTGCACAATATCAATATGTCTTTATCTTGTTCTAATCGTGGTAAAGGCAAAGCTGTTTCCCAAAGCCCAAAAGATATCCGTCCAAGATCGAGGAGGCCATCATGCGAAGAATGACTCAATTATCTATCAGAATAATTTTTCACAGCTCTAAATGCAAGGCAATATGATGTAATCGATATCTTTACGGCGTTGCACCCAAAATGATGCTCCCTATTTCAACACAAGCACCCCTCCTCCCTCCCGAGTTTAATTTCACTACAAACGACGAGGTCCAACAACCAATACCTTCTCAATCTCACAATTCTCAACATGAGGAGGATGAATATTCTCTAGGAGGTGAAAAAATGTCACCACCACCACAACCAAAGGAACGAAGCAAGTCATTGTCATCCAATATCTTCATAAAACATTTCAAAATTGTGGAAAGAGATGAGCCAGATCATGGTCCCGTTGCCGCGAATATATTGAATGTATATTGTTACTATTGTACAAATGTATGCAAATTTACACATGGAGAAGGATACGGTACGTTGATCTGACACATGCAGAAATGTCATCCGGTCGTATTCGGGATCATCTCAGGCCAAACCCAACTAAATTACCAAGTCGACACCCCCTACGGGATCATCGCAACTAGGTACGTTTTCTCTTTTTAAATATGACCATAATAATGCAACCGATATTATGGCGAGATATTGTGCGATTGAACAATTACCTTTTACTTTTGCTAATAGATTTACTTAAAAAATCAATATAAAAAATGCATATAGTACTGTTGCTAAAAATTAGGTGGAACTAGCATGACTTCTAGTATGAGAAAACAATGTTTTGAAGAAAAATGGAATTAGCAAAATATTTAATGCGCTTAAATCGCAAAGTTTCTATTTTTTCTTATGTGTGCACTGATGCAAATTATAAAAATCATTATATGGGAATTACGTGTCACTTTTTAGAAAATAGTTAGACTTTGAGCAAACGTTTAATTGAACTTAGGAAATTTTCACAACCACACACGACTCATTACATAATTTCAAATAATTAATAAAGTATTTTATGTTGCTTTTGATAATGCGTCTGCTAATATTCATGCACCAATCGAAGCATGTGCCCATAGTTTTAATGAACAATATTTCCATAGTACAAGTACATATCATATTTTAAATTTATGTGTTCAAGATGCAACTAATTTGTTTAATGAACATGTAAACCTAATTAGACAAGCCATTAAACTTTTGCATAATAAGGCTAATTTAGGAAAATAAATGGCAGAAATATTATCATAATAAAGAAATTAAATATAAGAATTTAAATTAGGGGTGTATCTGTTTGGGTATATACTGAAAAGCAAGCTTTGAGCTGCTTTACAATTGTAAAATCTTATTTTCCAAATTATGAGAAGATTATTATTTTGTTACATTGATTTTCTTTTCATATTATTTACCTTATTATCTATTATGGTTAAGCAAATGTGTCTAAGTCTTTTGCACTATAGACTGAGTGGTGATCAGGTTATCACTGAAGGTTTCTCAGTCGGTCTCTTGCAAAAGAAAACCAAGTTTCACACCTAGATATACTTAGACAATCTATCGCGAAAGGTTGCAGTGTCAGTAGTCCAAACGTTTACTAACCTTGGTAAACAAAAGACACTTGGTATAGCACTGAAAGGATTCACGTGAGATGAGTCTTTCTTGTTGCATATAACATTGAGCATACATTATCAATTATGCACTGCTTTGATTTACCAAAAGGTCCGGGCTTTTCGCAGCCCAAGAATCCTGATATCTTGGGAAATGGTAATTAATGACTAGGAGGTGCTAGGATTGTTATTGCAATGAATCGTGTCCCGATAGAGTTCGGGTTGATAATATCACCAAGAGAAATTCAATAAAAGATTTTATTATACAGAAGCGCGGCCGGCTTGGAAATTATTACAAAGTATAATAAATAAAGAATTCTGAACTATAGCACTCTTGGTAAAAGATATTAATTAATTAGAACCAACAGCAGGTTGAAATTGATTAATGGATATTAAAATCTTACACACGGGAAATAAATTAACTAAAAGGTAGCCCAGATTCTCTGTAATTTGGATTTGGACGGGTATGTCAATATTAATTTTTATAGTGGTACAAATTAATATTCTATTGGACTTAAATTAAATTAGGACTCAATTTAATTAGTAAGACTCTAATAGGGAGGCCAAGTCTAAATTTCCTTGAATCTCTAATTTGGCTCATTAATACTCTATAAATAGGAGAGGAAAATGAGAAAATTCATCCACTCCTACACAACATAATTTTCAAAAATACCTAGTGCACACACTTACACAATTTTCAAAAATTACAAGCTTGAAACCCTAGTTTCAAATTTTTTTCTCATTTTCTCTAGTTATATAGGTTTGAAAGATTTGTCCACGCAATATTCAAATCTATGAGTTCGGAACAGATTAGAAGTTCCAAGGTTAGAGATCAAAGATCTTCACGTGGAGAAGAAGCAAGAAATTGTCAGATCTTTGAAGATCTAAAAAGTAAGTACCCAAAAACCAACTAGAAAACATGTTTTAGGATTTCAATTCCATATATTTGCATGTTTTATTTGTATTCTAGTAAAGTAGGATTAATTGAATTGGCTAAAGAATTTTCTTATATTATCCTAGTACATCTTGGGTAGTCGATTCCTCCAATGAAATAAATAAAAGCCCAACAATTGATATCAGAGTAGGATCTAGGCACAGATATAAGAAAAATCTATTCTTTTTCTCCTGCTTTTTCCTTGCTTGATTTTAGTTTTTCTCGATTTGCTTGGATTGAATGCGATGTTGGTTTATTCTTCATTTTTCGTATAATTGTAAATCCACAGGGGTTTACCGTGGTAGGTTAGGTATTTTATTTTTCATTTTTCTTTTATTTTATAATCGAAGACGAAGAACATGAAAAATAAAGACGGTGGTCGGATCTGGGCCACGACATCACATCGTAAAGCCCCAACCGAGAATGGCTCGAGCGCATAATCGGCCTGAGTTGACTGTCGATGCCGCACGCATAGGTGCAGTGGTGCACCGCGTGCGGCGCCGAGAGCCGCTTGGCGAGCGACGGGCAGGCAAGATATCGAACTCGCGCAAGCGACGCAGACACCGAGCAACGAGTGCGCAGTGCGCAGCAATGTCGGGTGCAAGGCGACGCGCATGCGCATGAGAGCGCGGTCGCGCGCACGTCCTACTGGCCGCGAATTACCGATATCTCTCGGCAGCCTTTGCAGGCGAAGGACAAGCTGGCATGCAGGGCGAGGCTGCCTCGACAGCTCTCAGTACCTGGCCAAGCGATGTCTCGCCAATGCGCAAAACGAGGGCGAATGGACGTGCACTGTGCGCACATCCTCAGACAGGCGGCTGGGCGGCTATGCCACGGTCTGTCCGTCTCCATCCCGCGGGAAAATCTGGCTCGAGCCGTGGGAGGCAATGCGTCGGCGACATGGCGAAGCAGCGGCGATCGGTGGTCCGGCGGTGGCTCCGGTGAAGTTTTGGCATAGTTATTTTAGATAGATTTTTGAAATCTATCCAAGATCAAATCATACCTTTCTGAGTTTATCTTAATTAGATATGGTAATATATTGTAATATCTTTAGATAAATCTTAAAAGATATGTTGATATCTTTTAAGTATATCTTGTAAAGATATGGTTATATCTCATTCTTATAAAGATATGGTTATATCTCTTCTCGAGATAAGATATGAAATATCTTTAAGTATATCTTAAAAGATATGGTAATATCTTATCTTAAGATTAGATATGGTAATATCTTATCTTAAGATTAGATATGGTTTACCTAGTTGTTAGGATTTGATTATATTTTTTGATATGATCAAATCTTTCTAGATTTTATTTATAGTTTTCCGATTTTGATAATTTTTTATCAAAATGTAAAAGGGGGTGTAATTTATTCATTTCCTACTTTATTTTGATAATTGCATTACCATGTGATGAAGTGGATTATCTGCTTTTTTTGTTTTATGTGATAATTATGCAAAAACATTTTCATTCAAAATAAATAAGCGATAATCACAACTAAATTTATTTTTTCGAAAATAAATAAGTGTTGTGTATGGTCTCCACAATTGAGTCTATTTATGAAGTAATTTCTAAGTATTTACCGACCTACCCTAATGGGTGCTAAATTCCCAAGGAATTTTAAGTTCATATGAGTAAACTTTCTTAATTGGTAAACTTAGAATTTTATTAGTGGCGTACGACCTTTCCTTGAAGGAGTATCAAAATAGAAATAAAATTGTTAGTGGTAAAATTGTGGTATTAGCTTAGACATAATTTGGTAGCCATGCCACCTTAGTGGTCTCTGTTCTATCTCTCGAATTATATTACCAGAAAATTTTGTTAAACATATTTGAGTTTTATTCACCTTAGTGACTTGCTCTAAATTCATTTAACTGTTGTGCGATACATGAAATTGTTTTCATTGGTTTTTGCAATTTATGTATCAAACATGAATGTGACTTTAGTTTATTTTCTTCTCATTCTATTTTACAATGTCGTTCAATCCTCTCACTTCAATCCTAAAAGAAAACTAATTCGATGGTCAAAATTATGTAGACTGGAAATGCAATCAGGATATATTATTAATAGCCGATGATATTAAGTTTGTTTTGGAAACACCTTGTCCTCCAGTACCTGCAAATAATGCAATGAATGCGGTTAAGGAAGCATTTTACAAGTGTCGCAAAATTAATAAGATGGCGAAGTGCTATATTTTGGCTTCCATGCGAAATGTACTTCAACGTCAGCATTAAGCTATGCATATAGCCGTTGATAGCAGCCACTCCTTCTTACTCGGGCTTTAAGCTCAATAAGGAAAAGAAGAAAAGAGAAAAACATCTGTGGTTGGTCCCTAAGAAAGGGAAGGGCAAGAATAAGGTTAATCCAAAAAACAAATTGGAAAATGTTTCGAGTGTGGCAAAGTGGGAATTTAATTTCTGTTTCTAAGCTAGTTTATGATGGATATTCGATTTCATTTAATGATATTTTCATGTGAGAAATGTGGTTCGTTTATCTGTCGTGGTACAATGCAAAAAAATTTATCTAACATAGTAAATACACAACTCTCAAAAGTTAATAACACATCAACTTTCTCAAGAAAGAGAAAGTCTCCTTCTATTAGAATGAATGAAACATACTTATGGCATTTAAGACTTGGACATGTCCATCCTAGGAGGATCCAAATGTTGGTGGATCAAGGTTCACTTAAGGATCTAATTTTAGAACCTTTTACAACATGTGAATCCTGCTTGGAAGGTAAGATGACCAAGAGACCCTTTAAGGATAAAGGGTATAGGCCAAGGAAGTACTAGAGCTTATTCATTCTAATGTATATGGTCCAATGTAAACTCAAGTTAGAGAAAGTTTTCAATATTTAATCACGTTCATTGATGATTATTCGAAATAAGGATTTGTTTAGTTGATGCGCTACAATTTAAAATCCTTTGAAAAATTCAAGGAATTCAGGGCACTTGTAGAGACGCTTCATAGTAAAACAATCAAGTGCCTACGGTCTGACCGTGGAGGCGAATAACTTAGTAATGAGTTTTTGGATTACTTGTCAAAAGTGGGAATCCAATCCCAATTGACTCCGCCTGACACACCTTAGCAGAATGGTGTGGCTGAAAGGAGAAATTGAATACTCCTAGAGATGGTTCGATCAATGATGAGTTATGCTCAGTTACTCATTTTGTTTTGGGGATATGCACTGGAAACAACAGCCTACACGGTAAATAACTTACCATCAAAATCAGTATCAACAACACCACATGAGTTGTGGACTGGACGTAAGTCAAGTCAAGCACATCTCAGAGTGTGGTATTATCCAACACATGTGTTGGAGAAAGATCCAAGTAAATTGGAGTCATGTACTGATGTATGTTTATTTGTAAGATATTCTAGAGGAACGAAAGGATGTGAATTCTATAGTCTTCGTAAAAAGAATGTATTAATTAGCACGAATGCCAGATTCTTAGAATAAGACAATGTAAAGAATCATAAACCAAGTAGTGTGATTGCTCTTGAGGAACTAAGAGAAATCAGACAACCCACTATTAAAAAAAACACCGCAAACACACCTACAACATCAACTTATGTACCTCAAATTGTAGTACCTCGTCGTAGTTGGAGGGTTACTAAAGAACCCGATAGATTTATGGCATAGGAGAGTCTTCGGTCTAAGTGCATAACCTGGATGAATCTGATCCCTGGAATTACAAAGAAGCAGTAGATGATCCAGACAATCGCTTTTGGAAAGAAGCGATGGAATCCGAACTACAATCAATGATAGACAAGGATGTTTACGATCTCTGTATCCCACCTAAAGGCTGCGAGGACATTGGGAGTAAATGGGTATACAAGCGTAAACGTGGAGCTGACGGGAAGATTAAAGTCTTCAAGGCACGGCTAGTTGCAAAGGGTTATACCAAGATGGAAGGTATCGATTACGATGAGACCTTCTTGCCTATAGCAATGCTTAAGTATATCCGAGTTCTATTGTCTATTGTAGCCTACATGGATTGAGAGGTTTGGCAGATGGACATCAAGACAACTTTCCTTAATGGAAGTCTTGAGGAGACCATCTACATGCAACAACCCGATGGCTATGTAGTTAAGGGAAAATAACACATGTTCTGGAAGCTTAAGAGGTCCATTTATGATCTCAAGCAAGCATCCAGATCATGGAACGTCTGTTTTGATCAGACAGTCAAATATTATGGATTTGAGCAGTGTCCTGATGAGAGCTGTGTGTACAAGAAGGTTGAAGATGCAAATGTTGTTTTCTTGATAATATATGTAGATGACATTATTTTTATTGGAAACAACAAAACAATGTTATCAAATGTTAGAGAGTGATTGTCTATACAATTTGAAATGAAGGATGTGGGAGAAGTTGGACACATTCTTGGGATCAATGTTATCCGAGATCGCCAGAAAAGAATGTTGTGTTTATCTTAGGATTCCTACATTGATATCGTGCTTATGCATTTCAGTATCAGAATTCCAAGAAAGGGTTCTTCCATTTTCGTCATGAAATTACCTTATCTCAAGACATGTGTCCAAAGACACAAAGTGAGATTGAGGAGATGAGACAGATTCCATATGATTTGGCAGTTGGAAGTTTTATGTATGTTATGATTTGCACGAGGCCTAATATTTGCATTGCCATTGGCATGGTAGCAAGATATCAGACCAACCCAGGCCGAGGACACTGGACTGCGGTAAAGAATATACTTAAGTACCTGAAGAAGACTAAAGAGTATATGCTAGTTTACCAGACATCCGAGTTATGTCCTTTGGGTTACACCGATTAAGATTTTCAATCTGATCGGTACTCGAGAAAATCTACCTCAGGCTATGTGTTCACCTTAGGAGGTGGAGCCATTACATGGAGAAGTGTGAAACAGAAATATACCGTAGACTCCACCATGGAAGTTGAATATGTAGCTGTTTCGGAAGCTGCAAATGAAGTTGTTTGGCTTAGAAGCTTCCTTATGGAACTTAACGTGATTTCGAGTATGCCAAAAAGTATCACAATTTATTGTGACAACTCAGAAGCAGTGGAAAACTCAAATGAACCACGGGCCCACAAGGCAAGTAAACACATAGAGAGGAAGTATCATATTATTCGAGATATAGTACGCAGATAAGACATTGAGGTGACCAAGATCGCATCAGAGGACAATCTGGCAGATCCTTTCAGTAAGAGCATACCTGGCACAACGTTTAATCGTCATGTGGAATCGATGACAGTCAAATGTATCATGCACCTAGACCTGTTTTCAGTATAAGTGGGAGAGTAGGTTGTGTGTGTATACTCGAAAGCTTGTTTTTTATTATGAGTGGGAGATTGTTAGGGTGTATACTGAAAAGCAAGCTTTGAGCTGCTTTGTAATTGTAAAACCTTATTTCCCAAATTATGAGAAGATTATTATTTTGTCACATTGATTTTCTTTTCATATTATTTATCCTATTATCTATTATGATTAAGCAAATGTGTCTAAGTCTTTTGTACTATAAACTGAGCGGTGATCAGGTTATCACTGAAGGTTCCTCAGTCGGTCTCTTGCAAAAGAAAACCAAGTTTCACTACCTAGATAGACTTAGAAAATCTATCATGAAAGGTTGTAGTGTCAGTCCAAACGTTTAGACAAATAATTACATTTATATGTAATTTAGGAACTTTGTGCAACAAATAATTATAACTTGTCAAACCAAAGTCTAAAAGAGAAATCTCCAAGTTCGATGAATGAAACATATGTTTTGGCATCTAAGTATTGGTCATACTGACCTTAAATGATCCAAAAGTT
>JAYDZE010014153.1:0-10204 GCA_034509125.1 Monilaria moniliformis
CCGAAACCGAAAATTTCGGTTATCGGTTAACTAATAACCGACCTTAATCGGTTCGGTTATCGGTTAACCGATAACCGGCTAACCTAATAAGCACCCCTAATCATAAGGGTGCCTTTGGTAGTTGAGATAGGATAGGACAAGATAACAAAATTATGTCAGGATTTATGATAAAAATCCTGAGATAAGATTAGATAAGTTTTTTAGTATATATTTTGGTGAATAAGCTTTAAATTAGATAAAAATTAGTGAGGTGTTTGGTAGTTGAGATTATGTTATAGATAAGATAAAACATGATTTTATTGTCCTCATTAAAAATAAAAATATATTTTTCTTGTTTTGTTAAATATAAACCATTTTATTATTTATTAATTATTTAAAGCCTTAATTGAAATTTAGTAATTACTTTGGCTAATTCAATAATGAATTAGCAAATAAAGAACACGAAACCAGGGGCCAATAATGAAGAATACGAAACCCAGAAACCAAGCTTCAAACGAATCCAGAAACCTAGCCATCGTCAAACCTAGAACATAAGCCACAATCGATCCAGAAACCAAGCCAACCCAGAAACCATTTGGCACAGATCTACAAGATCTACAATCTCTTAGAGGTAGGGATGGATGCACCGCCATGATTGTAAACCCAGTAGTGATGACATCGTCGTCTAGGTTTGCCCTACCAAGCTATTGCAAACAACCACCATCGTTGAACAAATTGAAGATAACCTTCGAACACACCCACAAAATCATCATAGCCAAAGCGAAAGAACCCAAATCCACGGCATAATCACAGACAAAATTGAGTAAATCGATCATCCACGGAATCCTAATCGACTTCTCTATCATCAACAACAACTAGCAAACGAGAAATCAACTGAAGGTAAGATGGGAAGCATGGCCACTATTGGGGATTCATGTTCGAGAAGGGTAGCTTATTTATCTCCTTCGTGCGATAGTGTGTAGCAAGAGAATAATATAAATGAGGACTTTTTGCCTCCGATGCATAACATGGGCCGCCAAGATAGCATTTCTAATTTTCTAGGTTATCAAACAACCATTGTTGCACTGTTGGAGAAGGATACAAACCTCTTAACTGGGTGAAACACCCTTACCAAACGAACCCTAAAAGGTTAAATGTTGTTTGTACTTGCACGAAACCATAAAACCTTGAATATGATATATTAGGACACTAGCAATGCATTCCAAAAATTCAGGTCAGACCTATACTATTTACGTACCACATTAACTATTCAAGCCAGATTTCAAAAACCCACAATTCATAGGCTACAACTAGGCCGTATCTCAAATACCCACAATGGGCTACAATTTAGGCCAAACATATACTATTTATGGTCCCATCACTTATTAAAATTACATAATTAAAATTTAAAAATTACATAATTGAAACAAGAGATTACATAATCAAAATTGAAAAAAACATTACATAATTAAAATTACAGAAGAAAATTCATAATACGTTGAGGGAGTGTGCCCAAATTTCTTCGATGAGATCCTGTTGGAGTTGGCCGTGAACTTGTTCTTGGCGAGTAGAAGCTCATCGACTTTGATATGCTCGCAATTCATTCAGTGCAGCTTGTGATGGGTTTTGGAGACAGATGCCGTCATCTGCGAATTTAGTTGCGTCTTATCCTTCATCATTCACGATCATGTTATACAGGATAATACACGCATCCATGACGTCGGATATGCATGATTGATAATACATACGCGACAAACCTTTTATGATCGCCCAAAATGTTTGGAGTACACAGAAAGCGCTCAACGTTCTTTCGTGCTTATGAGCAAACAATGCTTTCTTTGGATCAATTGGACAAGTAATCGATTTCATATTGGATGAATTCTCAACTAAAAAATGGCGTCCTCTGTTTCGGATGAATTCTCGTCGCATAAATTCTCATTTTCTCCGTGGGGAATCTGGGATGAGAAAAGTTAGGATTTTATAGATGGGATTGGAGAACCCACCAACATCTATTTTGAAAAAAATAAATAAATTAAAATGCTACAACGAACAAAAAATAGAAAAAGGGAAAAAAAAAAATGAAAATGCGGCAACGGTCGGTACCACGTGGCGCAACGTGAGTGGCTGGTGTGGTGCGGCCCGGACCGCACTGTAGGCGCACAAGTGACCCAGTCCGCGGCCTGCATTGATCCCCTGCAATGCCGTTCCGTCGGCCACGTCTCAGGTCCATCCAAAAACCCCCGTTGCGACTACCCCTAGATGAAACAATTACATTTTACGTTTAGTTGTTACTTGCAAGTGAAGGCTCCGTGCTTCATTTTTTGTTGAAAACGTTGTGGTTTATTTATTAAAATTATGTATGGTCTGTTTGGTATCACAAAATTGGGGACATGGATTTAGATTTGAAGCTTCCAATTACGAATTTATCAAATTTTACAATTTGAATTCTATAGCTAAAGTAAAGATTTGGATTCCAAATAAATTTAAAATTGAGTACCTCTCAAAGAAACAAACTGCACACACGCTACACACACAACACACAACACACAACACACAATACACATATTACATACTGCACACAAACACACACGCCAACACAACACAACACAACACAACACAACACACACACTGCACACACACAACACAACACAACACACACACACACTGCACACATGCACACACACAACACACAACAAACACACATAACACAAAATTACACGCACAACAAACACACAACACATACGACAACGTCGCACACACAATACACACACTGCACGCACAATACACACATTGTACACACACAAATTGCACACAATAAACACACTGCACACACGCACGCACACCACACAACAAATACACACAAACAAATGATTTGGAATTAAAATTAAAATATCATAATTTCAAATTTAATTCCATATAATTACAATTACAAATCTATTTCAAATTTATTTTACCAAACACACATTGAGTTCAACTGAGCTCTATACTTGACTTCTATAATTATAATTTCTTTTGGATTGGTCGTGTTATATGAATTGGCTTTTATAAATGAAAGTATTGAAACAAAATAAATTCAAGTAAAAGCAAGACACAGAAGCTCATTGAAAAAAAGTGGCATTTATTAAATTAAGTACAAGACCACGTTCATGTTCATCAAGTAACAGAAAAAAATTTGTTGGGCCTAAATGCTGCTTTTAGGCCCAATTTGAGTTATTTCCTTTTTTCTTTTTAGTTTTAAATATCTATAAAATTACTGTTTAGCTCAGAAAAACTTAAATATTGTTGTGGAAAAACCTATCAGTCAAAAGCGCGGCTAGCTTAGTCATACTCGCTCACTGTCTACTTCAGCCGCCATTTCTTCAACGCCGGTAACCACCCCTTTTTGGAAATTAATTAGGGTTTATGGTTCCAAAATACCATTCATCCATTGCCTCTGAGTTGTTGAGTCGTGTGTTTTCTGGTTTGGTTTTGTGGTTATTGTTTGTTTTTACTTTTTGGCTTTGCTTTTCTGGAAATTAAGTTTAGTTCACCTGTAGCGTGATTGATTCTTCCTTTTCTTTTGTGATGAACTTTTTTTTATCTGTGTTTTTATGCTGATTGGGTTCAAATCGTTCTAATTTAGTAGCATTTGATGCTATATTCTTTCATGTGAGCGGCTTTGTCGCATGGTTCCTTACTGAAATGCCTAATTCACAGCTTTTCAGAGGCAAAATTTCGTGTTGCATTTCACCGGATAGCCATGGCTCAGCTGCATCCGCTCTCTTCGTGTTCTTCCACCAATCTCCTCTTCAATTGTTCTAAAAGAGGTAGTGTTTGATATTGATATATGTCTGCATGTAGAAAACCTGCTAAGCAATAATAATAATATGTTCGATTTCTTGAAAATGTAGATTCATGTGGAACTTACGACAAAGTTCATTGCAGTATGCGAATGGGCTCACAAGAGCAGGTGTTTTTGGCAATCCAATTCAGTTAATCCAGTTTTTTGTGTGGCATGATACGTGGTTCTCTAAGGAATTTTTTTTCTACTTTTATGATGGCAGGTAGGAGTAAAAGCCAGCGAGTTTCACGGCCTTACACTCTCCCAAAACCTAGCTAAATTTGGTCCAGTTCGTGAAAATCATGGTACTGGCCCTCCTTGCTCTGTAGGGCAGACCACCAGTTCTGGCTGTCCTTGTTTGTAGTTTCTGGTTTAATGTTCTTTCAAATTGAACGGATTTCAAAGAGTAGTAAGAGTTCATGAAGTTGAGTGCATATGATGTTGTTCTGAAGTAATATATGAATAAATACAAATATGCATCATTGTTCTGCTCTGAACTTTTTTTAGTCTGGTTTTCTATAAAAGTAATGACAACTTTGTTTATTGAATTAAATCATTTTGACGAAAACTCAATTTCTTTATACTAGATGCTTAGATATGCTACACCCTCTCATATGTACATTCACATCCACATCTTTATTTGTTTGTATGAATGTAAAAATTTCTCATCACCTACAGAGTTGCACAGTTATGCATGCGGGCAATCCTTTAAAATGATCTATGTGCATATGTTATTAGAAAGAAATTGCATGTGTAATTTCTAAGATGTGAAAGCCAACTACGAATCTGGATGCAGCTATCAAAGCAGTTTTGGCTAGTGACAAGGAGGTGTCAACATCTAGTGGTGCCGATAGTAAGGTTTTGCGTAAAAAGTTGAACAAAGTTGTGCTGGCCTACAGTGGTGGTCTAGATACATCTGTAATTGTACCTTGGCTTAGGTATGTTATTGTTCTGTTATCTTGAGATTAGATCATTGATTCATTTCCTGTTTGTTTGTCACTATAGATATGTTACCTTCTTGCTATGTTTCTTCTATTCGCCATGTTGGTTTGAAACTTAAATCTGGTTTGATTTCCGAAACATCAATTTTCTGTCTAGTCACTATTTTATCTATTGCAGGGAGAATTATGGCTGCGAGGTTGTTTGCTTCACTGCAGATGTTGGTCAAGTATGTGAAAAACTAATCTTAGTAATCTTAAAAAGTTGGAATTTCATAAAATATTATCGCTATAAATACTTACACCAAAGAAGAAAATATATGTAGAGGAAGAAAAAAAGGGCAGGGATTGATGGTTTTGTTGATCTGCGTGATACCTTTTATTTGATAAAATTCCATCAATGTTAGGGTCTGCAAGAATTGGAAGGTTTAGAACAAAAGGCCAAAGCTAGTGGGGCATGCCAACTGATAGTGAAGGATTTAAAGGAGGAATTTGTTAAAGATTTTATCTTTCCTTGCTTAAGAGCTGGTGCCATCTATGAGAGAAAGTACTTGCTTGGGACTTCAATGGCTCGTCCAGTTATTGCAAAGGTACAGTTAAGAAAAAT
Organism: Monilaria moniliformis; assembly: GCA_034509125.1. NCBI lineage: Eukaryota > Viridiplantae > Streptophyta > Magnoliopsida > Caryophyllales > Aizoaceae > Monilaria > Monilaria moniliformis. The sequence goes on from JAYDZE010014153.1 coordinate 5,345, forward strand.
AAATAAAAACAAAGGTGTAGTTTCATTTGTTGTTTTCTATTATTACGAAATTAATGCATTCTATCTAGAAACTTAATCCAGTCTTTTGTTATAACAGAGAACTATATTCTCAGTTTCAAAAGGCCCTATTTCCTGATTTTATGTAACACTATACTATTAAACATATCAACTGCAGGTGATGGTATTTATATGTATACTTGCGTGTTGTCACGCTTAGCATCCCCTCCCCCTTCTCAAATTGAGGTTCCTCTCTTCTTGATGTTACTTTACCCCATTAAGTTACTAAATCAATTGTCATAGGGATAGAGATTCTCTCCTGTAGTAGTCTGTTAGAGATAGGTTTATCCATTAGAGTTAGAGTTGGTTTAAGAGTCTTTATTTAGTAAGGAGTCTGTCATAGCTTATTATAAATAGGGCTTATGTTACCTACATTTAATTGTCCAGAAATATAGTTGAGTTCACCAGTTTGCTGTGGCCTTTCCAAAGGAGTGGCCTCTTCGAAGGAGAGTTTATTTTCTATTCTTTCTTTGTTCTTCGTTTATTTCTGTTCCTGTTCCTGTTCCTGTTCCTGTTCCAGTTCCAGTTCCAGTTCCACCGCTTTAATTCTAACAAATTGTGATAAATTCAGGCGATGGTTGATGCTGCCAAAGAGGTTGGAGCTGATGCTGTGTCTCATGGATGTACAGGGAAAGGAAATGATCAAGTATGCTTTATAGCTACACTGGTTATGTTGTGATCTTTGTTGAAGCATGACTGTTGATTTTATGGATTTTTCCTAAATTGTAGGAACTGTAATGAGCCTTATTCTTTATTGTAGGTCCGCTTTGAGCTCACCTTCTTTGCTCTGAACCCTGAACTCAATGTTGTTGCTCCTTGGAGGGAATGGGAAATAACAGGAAGAGAAGATGCAATTGAATATGCTAAAAAGCATAATGTGCCTGTTCCAGTGACAAAGAAATCGATCTATAGCAGAGACAGGAATCTGTGGCATCTCAGCCATGAGGTAATCTGCTCTAGGAGCATCTGAAGCTTGTCTTTGTTTCATGAGAGTATAATTTCTATATAAACAAGATCATTCCAGTGTTTTCTGATCTTTACGCCTTCCGACATTGCACCTGCATCTGACAAGCCTGTTACTCGTTTGAGAGACTCTGATCAAACAACTAAGCTGTATGCTTGTCTGTTCAATTCATCCTCTAAATTTTGAAGCAGCAGTATGCATGGACTTAAAAGAGAAATTCACCTTGAGAACGATTGCTTGCTTGTTACAAGTAGTTGAGTTGTTTGAAGATTTCATATCAGTTACATAGATCCAGATTCGAATTTGTATGTCTGTGATCATGAAATCAACTTGCTTATATTTGGAATTTTTTACTCTTAAAAGTTAACGGCTCTTGCTCCTTTGGTGCATGAAGGGTGATATCTTGGAGGACCCAGCTAATGAACCGAAGGAGGACATGTATATGATGTCAGTGGACCCAACAGAGGCACCCGATCAACCTGAGTAAGTCATGATGGTGTTTCTTCTTCTTCATCTTCCTTTTTCCTTTAAAGAATAAAGATAAAATAGACTAAGTATTTTCTCTCCCTTACACTATCCCTGCCCCTCGTTGTAGGTATGTGAGAATTGGTATAGTTGAGGGTCTGCCAGTTTCAGTCAATGGGAAGGAACTCTCTCCTGCATCTCTACTTGCGGAGCTCAATGACCTAGGTGGGAAGCATGGAGTCGGACGCATAGACATGGTTGAAAATCGACTTGTTGGCATGAAAAGCCGCGGGGTTTATGAAACTCCTGGCGGGACCATCCTCTTCTCTGCAGTGCGTGAACTTGAGTCCCTAACTCTAGATCGCGAGACCATCCAAATCAAGGACTCTCTTGCCCTCAAGTATGCCGAGTTAGTGTACGCTGGCCGGTGGTTCGACCCTCTTCGCGAATCCATGGATGCTTTCATGAAGGAAATCACTAAGACCACATCTGGTTCTGTGACTCTCAAACTTTACAAAGGATCTGTGAGTGTAGCTGGCAGGGAAAGTCCTAAAAGTCTCTACCGGCAAGACATTTCTTCGTTCGAGAGCGGTGATATCTACAATCAAGCTGACGCCGCTGGATTTATACGCCTCTACGGATTGCCAATGAGGGTCCGAGCTATGCTCGAGAAAGGGCTGTGATGTGTTTAGAGGTGTGTGGCATCTCTGTTTTGCTGCGTTATTGACTATGGCATAGTTTGCAACTGTTACTTTGTTAGTCTTCACAAACTTGAATTTGAATAACTTGATTATTATTTTTTCCGTTAATCATTTAGGAATTCCCTTGTTGAATTATTTAATAAACCAGAGCTTTTATTGGGTTAATTGTTTGAATCATACCTAGCTTTTGTATCGAATTTGCAATTTCGACACTACCTTTGAAATGCACTCATCATCTATCAATACTTCCAACTTTTTTTTAGATTTAAGATACATATTACATCCAAATGAAATTAGTATAAACTAGACTAAAGACCTATTTTTAAGGTGCCTCAATCTTACCACTTGGCTAGATTTCATCGGCATCGATAGTCCAACTAATTAATATCGTAGCAGAGTAAGATCAAAATCATTCTACCAATTCATGTAATTACTCCAAGATTGGATTGGATCCAACTACCAGCCTTCTGTTTCCTTCCCTGCCATTTTCCGATCATCTTCTCCAGCTGAAACACACCACTCCGAGCGCCATTCACACCGTATATCTTTGACAGCATCGAGTAAACTGCAGGGTGATCTTCTTCCACTTTAGATATTCCCATTGCTGCGAACTCACCAAGTTCAAGACAAGAATGCAGCCCACAAGCCCCGAGCAGCGCACCCCACACAACCACGTCTGGCTCAAACGGCATCCTCTTAACCAACTCTTCTGCCTTCTCTAGCTCGCCCACCCTACCATACAAGTCCACCATACACGAATAATGCTCCATCTCTGGTTCCAACCCATACTTAGCCTGCATCGAGTAGAAAATCTCTTCAGCTTCTCTCACCTTCCCCCCATGCACACATGCCGATAGAACATTGATAAACGAGATCTGATCAGGAAGCACGCCACTCAAGACCATCCTCACAAACTCCTCCAACGCCCTATGTGCAAGTCCGTGCCTTGCATAGCCTCCAACTATTGAGTTCCACGACACCAGATTCTTTGTTGGCATGGACTCGAACAGGAAGAATGCAGCGGCTATGTCGCCACATTTTGCATACATGTCAACAAGGGATGATCCCAAGACCACATCAAAAGGGATACCGAGCTTCAACAGACATGCATGAGCCTGGCTCCCCATCACAAGAGACGAGCAGCCTGCGCAGGCATCAAAGACACTTGAAAACGTATAATGATTCGGGCGAACTCCGGAGCTCATCATTGCAGGAAACATGTCTAGAGCCTCCATAAACTTCTCACACTGTGCACACCCCCTTATCATTGCAGTCCAAGAAACTACATCTTTCTCATTTAGACTATCAAAAACTTCCTTTGCTTCATTTACCATTTTGTTCTTCATCAATCCATTAATGATGATGCTCCAAGAAAAAGCATTTCTCTTAGGCATTAAATCAAACGCCTTCTTTGCTTCACTCATCAACCCAAATTCAATATAACCTAAGATTAACACGTTGCAGGGCACCACGTCTTTCACTACGATCTCATCGAACACCCTGCGAAAACCATCGCGATCAGCTAAACCAACATATCCCCTCATTAAAGCAGATCCCAGATAGATATTCAGATCAAGCCCTAGACGGATCACGAGCCCGTGCAGCTGTGGAACCAAAACATCGAACTCCGAATTCAAAAACGCGCTCATGAGCACTGCAAACGTGAGCTCATCTGGCCTCCGATCGCTTGCCGTCATTCGTAGAAAGTGGTGGAGAGCCTTGTCTGGGCTCTGCGCGTCACGGAAGCCTGAAAGAAGGGTGTTCCAAGAAACGACGTCTCTGTGCGGCATTTCGTCGAATAGCTTCTGGGCTTCTGGGAAATGGCGGGATTTGATGTAGCCATTGATCAGGGAGTTCCAGGAGACGACGTTTCTCGAGTGGGGATAATCGTCGAACAGTTTGCGTGCGTCGCTGACATTTCCGCTGCGCACGCACTCGTTGATCTTGTGATTCAGATTAACAGTCGGAAATGTGTGGGTGTGGAATCGAGCAGCGCTGAAGAGAGGGGCCAATGATTTTGGTTGGCGCATTGAAATCAGAGAGGAAGCCCTGATTTTGGAGCCAAAGTTTTATAACTTTGTGTGTATCTAATATATATACAGATTTTAAAAAAACTATGGTAAAATTGAATAATGATTTTCAATTTGAGATATTGTATCTATTAATGAATAATCCTAAATTTCATATATTTCTTTTTAATTGGGTCCGCCAATTTTCATTTTTGTTCACTTGACTACTCTAAATTTCATATTTAATTGTTATCGACTCCTAAAAAATAGTACCTGTATTTATTTTTCAGATCTGTATATTAAAAGTCAAATGGTTTAGTGGCAGAGTGAGTGAGCTTTTGCTTTACAACAATTTACTTTTTTCAAGTTTGTGAAACTAAATAATAATAATAATAATAATAATAATAATAATTAATAGGATATGGCCCAAGCTATAGGCCCAACATAAGTGGGCCTTGGAGTCAATTTGATTACTGACGAACCAAGTTGGATGACTCTCATCCAAAGTCAATTTGATTACTGACGAACCAAATTGGATGACTCCCATCCAAAGTTATTTGGAAAAAGACGAGTTACCTACCGACAAACTCGAAGCAAGAAGGATTTTGCACAAGTCTTTGCGATATGTCCTCGAACAAGGCGTCCTATACAGAAAATCTTACCT
>JAYDZE010014164.1:0-10203 GCA_034509125.1 Monilaria moniliformis
TATATATATATATATATATATATATATATATATTCATAATCTTAGTGCGATTTGTGGTAGTAGGAATATGATTTGTGGGAGTTTTGTAATCATAGTATGATTGCTTGATACATTCGTTACATGGGTTGGGATTTGGCGCAGGTATCAACAGAGATAAGTTTTTGGCAGACACAATTTACTGGCAAGATCAAATCCGTCACTACTGGAGATTGATGGGTGTCGAGGAGACAGAAATACGAAATGTCATGGATATGAATGCTTTTCTAGGTGGGTTTTCAGTTGCCTTGAGCACATGGCCATTATGGATCATGAACGTAGTTCCTGTCAGCACGAACAACACATTATCCGCCATATACGACAGGGGCTTGATAGGCGTCTTTCACAACTGGTGAGCTGTTTAACTATTGTCTTACTTCTGACTATCAAAGAACGCGATCCCAACATTAGTTTTTTTCTGGTAATGTTAACCACAGGTGCGAGCCGTTCTCGACATATCCGCGTACATACGATCTGTTGCATGCCAACCGTCTCTTCTCCAGCTACAGAAATCGCGCAGAAGGTTGTTCGCTCGAGGACATCATGCTGGAAATGGACCGAATGTTGCGACCACAGGTTAGTATCCCCCACCTAGATTAGAATCACAATACATAGGATTGGGTATTTGGAGGATTACATGATCCAACAAGGTCAAAAATTCCTCAATATGCATATATTACTTTATCTATCCAAGCTATAACCCAAAATCTCATTTCTATGACTTGTCGTTGAGAGAAGGTTCACCTTTGCAGGGGTTTATTATTATACGAGGCGAAGATGATACTGTCACGTCGAAGATTGTAGATCTTGCTCCCAAGTTTCTCTGGGAGACGAAGTTGCAATTTCTTGAAGACGACCAAAAAAGAATGGAACCGGTTTTATTCTGCCGGAAAAAATTCTGGGCAATCCCTGAGTGATGAGAGCTACATATACTTACACAACGTGTTTGTATCATCCCTCGATCCCCAACCGAGAAACCCTCTCATCCAACAATGTAAGAGAAAACAAAGAATGTGAGTATGTTTCATTGCTTATATATGTGGAAAACTTGTATATTTTAGAAAAACAGCTTTCCCTTTTACAAATTGCCTTCTCCTAGACTTGTTTGCCGCTGCATTCATATCAAAAGGTGTATATTTTTGCTCCCTTGTAACACTGCTCTTAGCCATGAAATACTTTAAATTCTCTCTCTCTCTCGGGATAGTATGGGTCCAATGGGATGAATTCACTGCTTTATTCAACATATAGACATCTAGATGTTTATGATTTGAAGAGAGATACATTTTTACTGTCCCAAATTTGAAGATCATTTAAAAATTGAAATGACTATCCCCACGCTTGTCGGGAGCTTTGACATATTGACATGACTACCGTCCCATTTTTGTCTTTTTAACGTCGGTAAAAGAATGTAATTTTCGTCTTAAAGAAACTTATGGGATAAATTTCGATGACAAAATAGGAGATGTTGTAATTACAATGTCATAAAAATCATCTCGAATTTGTAAATTTGGATAAATACTTGTACTTCAATTCATTTGACGGTCATTGGGGCAAAGGGACTTTTTGGCTTTAAATTTTGAAATTTCATGTCCCATCACTAGATTTTAAAATTTATCATCTTTTTTTCTTTTTTAGTCCACCGATCTAACTTTGAAGCTTAGTCAAAAATTCTAAAATGATAAAAAAAGAAGAAGATTCTACCATGATAAAAAAGTCCAAGCGCCAACTAGGATTAATAAAGATTCTATCATGATAAAAAAGTCCAAGCGCCAACTAGGATTAGGTAAAATAACAGCGTACACACAATGTTAGTTGATGTAGTGAAACACTAGATGTGATATTTTTATTCTAGCAATCAAGAGAAGGCGCTTTTCCTTTGATTTTAACACAAAGTGTACCCTAACCTTTACTAGTAGTGATGAAATCGAACCATAAATTACATGATCTGTTTCATCTACAACTACATTTAAAAGCCCACCAAAAAACACTAAACACCAATTCAAGAACTCATAAATCAATTGGGCCTATAATCTTTTCTTTTTATGTAGACAACCTTTTAATTGTGTAACTGTGAAATTTATTCAGAAAAAAATGGGTCAAAGCAAGACTGATCAATGTAAAGAAAAAGAGAGCGAGAGAGAGAAAGAGATGGGCCAAAAATTCCTTTACATAGGATGTGATTGACTTTATTACATTCTTATTCTTATGAGTAACAATGGTAAGAACTATAATGTATTTGCTCAAAATGGCTATACAATATTAGATTATGTGCCATCCTAATAAGGCACCAATAAATCGTACAATTGATTATGATGATAATAAAGTTTGGTACATAACGAGAAAATTCTACATACAGGGACGGATTTAGGGGAAGCCAATTAGAATTTTTTGTTTAAAACTCAAAATTAGGTATTATATCGGAATCTCTTTGACTTTAACACCTCTCCGCCATAGCCAGAATTTCTGGACTTTGACTGCCTCATTGTTACAAATCCAATATTGTGGATTAATAGATGGATCAAACTTTATCCCGATCTCCAATTGGAATCATTGTTTGTCTAATAAAAAAGAAGAATTAGTGGAAAATAAAAACGAGAAAATATTAAGTATGACATGGAAATCAGTGCCTTTTTAGGCTTTCACCAAACAATTTTTCTTATACAGAAACGAACTTGAAACATAAAATAAAGTACAAAATGTCATGTGGGGGGAGGAATAATGGGTTTCCGACACGTGTCGAGTTGGTATAGGGTGTAGAGTATGTATGTGTGTGTGTGGGGGCGTACCTCAATTGTACGGCTGACAACAGCTTGTGTCTACAAATCCTTTTACAGTTTTACGTGAGACTGACAAAGAGATCGTTGTCATATATATTTCACTTATCAAGAATTGTTTGGCAAATTTATTGAGTAGAAGTATTAGGATAATTGCAAGAATAAGGCTGATTTCAATGGTGAGCAATTGACTATGTGTTAAAATTTGGGCTGCTAATCCGGTTACTAGTTACCGGTTTAACCGATAATCGAATCATAACCGGCCGGTTTCGGTTCTGATTTGGGATTTTGAAAGTTCTCGGTTATCTGTTATAACTAGTCGGTTACCGGTTATAACCGATAATCGGTTTGGAACTAATTTATTACTTAATCCTTAGATTAATTTTAATTTAAATTAAATCCTAATTCAATTTCAATTTACAACCTCCGTTCCTCCTGCCATGCTTTCCTCTTTCACCCTTTTTTTTCCGCTCACCGTCTCTCTCTCCCGTCTTCTCTCGCTCACCGCCTGTCTCTCACCCTCACCGCCTCACGCCCCTCTTTTTTTGACCGGCGGCCGATGCTCTGACGCGGCGACGCCCACCTCTTCCTCCAGAAGTCGTCGGTGCTGCCGCCCTCCAGCTCACAATGCTGCCCGCGAAGCCTTCTCTGCGCCGCACCACAAACAATTTTAGCCTTAGGTAACAGGTATGCGCTTAGTACTACTTAATTGCTTGTTGTTGTTTGTAGCAATTTGACTTTGATATGTCGTCGGACCACCACCGCTAACTTAATTGATATGTAGCTACAGTTGTTGTCTGTTTATGTCTTTATGAACAAGTCAATATACAAAGCGCCTGTTATCCATAATTTAATTGATTTTTACAGTTCCATTAAGTGTTTGGTCAATTGTATATAATTACAATTAGACTCTTCTAGTTCTCCAATTTCACTCGGATTTATGTCATTCTGTAAATAAATTAACTGGTTAATTTTTGTTGAATTAGTAGTGGATCAACTGCTATTGTTCGTTAAGTTGCGGTGGTGATAATCTTCGTCGAAGTTCCTAATTTACTTTAGTGGCAATGGATGAATAAATTGCATCTCAATTCTACATGAACTTGTACAACAATTTCTAATTCAAATGGGAAGTTTACCTTTTTTCTAATTCAATCGTACAATAGTTTCTTTCTTATATTCATTTTTTTCAACTAAAAACTTGACTGTTGCAGTGTTACTTTTAAGGGAATAGTGCTTAGTTGATTTGTTTTAAGTTAAATATAATTTAATTTTCTTGGACAAATGTATTTTTCTTTTTTGGGAAAATGCTTCAGATACTATATTTACCTTATGTATTCATTAATATGCAATGCAATAGGAAAAATCTTATTTTTGTATACCCACTCCATTCCCCACGATTTGCATGAAAATTAAATACAATTCTAGCTAGAAAGTTGAATTTTGAAGAGAAAACGAAATATGTTTTTATGTTTGTATATTAATTACATTGAAGAGGTTATTTGGTTAACCAAATAAACGTTTCGGTGTGGTTCCGATTATTCTCTTGAGGCTTCGACCGGTTGGGCTAACCAGTTATTTTGGTTCGGTTAGAACTGAACCAACCGAATAAGCAGCTCTAATCAAAATGACCTTATTTTGACATAAGAAAAATTCATTCAATTTCAAAGATCGATTCTTTCGAGCAATTACATGCTCCATAGAAAATAAGAAGAGTAATAGATCGAAGATGATATGAAAGAAAAGATGATAGTATTATTATTATTATATATATATATATATCTATATATATCTATATATATATATATATATTTGTAATAAGAAAGTATGTGTAAATATACTTGTAATAAGAAACTGCCTATAATAAATAAATCCTACGTATATATAAACTAAAGAACTCGAACTATATATATAAAATGTAATCGTAACTTTTAAATTAAGCCGCTAAAAGACAAATAAATGTGTAATGTGCGTAAAGTGGCAGATCCACAATAGAAAATTAGAGGGGAGGGGATGGAAAACAAAAATAAATATAATACTCCAATATGTTTTTTATAATAAAATAAATAACACATTACAATTCAAGTAGCACTAGCGTCTGTTGATCCGACAACTGACTTCTACGAGTATCCATAGCTTGAAAATGTTTTGAAATTCTATCATTAGAAATATTAGCAAAGATGGACCTTTCATAGTATGTCACCAAATTATCGTCCAACCAATCATCTCCCATCCTATTTCATCGGTCGGTCTTGACAAATTTCATGGCAAAAATCACCATTTCAATAGATGCAATAGCTACAGGTAAGAGCAATACCAATTTAATCAAGTAACAAACTAACGGAAGTTTTTTTGTCTTTCTTAGTTTCAACAATCTTCTGAAAAAGCCTACCCAAATCTTTAATATCAATCAATTGTGCATCTCTTCCCACAATATCAATAAGGGCGCGCTTGGTAAAATAGATTTGGAATTGCAATTATATGAAACTGAATTTGAATTATGATATTCTAATTCAATTCCAAATCCTTTGTTTGGTAAGTAAAAAATTAAACAAGATTTGGAATTGACTTTTAGGGTTATAGGGAGGAAAAGCTCTTAAAGCGAAAGGCATATGGGAGAATATTAAAATATCAATGTTTACATATTTCGGTACTGTGTAATACTCCATCCGTCCCTCAAGAAAATAGGACTAATAGGGTGTGACACGGGTAGAAATGTCAATTTATCCCGAAATCCATAGGTTGACCCGATGAACCCGAAAACCCGATAGAGTTAGGGCTGAAAAATTATAACCCCATAAAAAGTTTTAATTCGGATGACCCTAAACCGAATAGCTCGCAACTCTATAGGGTTGGCCCAAATATAGCACGAGCGCCATAAGATAGAACTGAAAATTAGCGAGTTCTCATTATCTAATTTTTAAACTTCATTACTTTATTATTTTCAAACTTCTTAAAGTTAGTATAAGAAGAATACTTTTTCAAATATATGTAAAAATGCATTTTGATTCAATATTTGAGAGTTATATTCATCATTTCACTTTTCTATATTTTACTATAATATTTAATATAAAACATTTAGATTCAAAAATAGAAAGCTAATAATCATTTAAGAAAAATATATGTTCCTACTTCTGTAAGAGATACAAATTTATTTTGAGTTGAAAAGATATTCATCTATGGACGTATTTTATTTGCTACAAATATATAATTATCAAAATTAATGTATTAATCCAAAAAAATTTGAGCCTAATTGGCCCGATGCATTAGCCCATAATTTGGAAAATTTAGGGTTAAGGTTGAGAATTTCTAGCCTGAAAAAATTGCAATCTGAATGACCCATAACCGAATAGCCCACCAATCCGATAGGGTTGGCTCGTACTTGTGCAGATTGTCCGATTAACATCCCTAAACACGGGCTTTAATAAAAGTTGTTGGTGTATTGTGAGCGAAGAAATTATCTAACCTTAAAGGTAGTCTTAGTAATGACTAATAAATGTATTGTGAGTGAAAAAAGTGGTGGGTTATGTCAATAGATGATGCAGGGGAGCGTGAGGGGGTGGCATGAACCCCCCGGACGACTTATTTCCTTTTAGCCCGCTGGAAAATCGCATGGTCACCCCCTCCCATGGCCGCCGACCGTCGGATCTGCAGAGCATTAATGGCAGCTGAGCCCAAGCGAGTCATGGAAGCGAAGAGCTCAGCAAGGACCCGAACAAACCAAGAAATAGCTCGCAGGCTCGCAGCCATGGCAACCGAGCTCGTGGAGTTTCAGAACCAACTCAAGGAGCTCTCAGAGTTCGAAGAAACTCAACTGCAGGAGCTGCGTAAGATATCTCAGGAATGAGATATAGAGTGGCATTCTGAGACTGAAGAAAACATCGTGTAAAATATATGTTTTGAAGCCATTGAATGAGGGATTTCAGCTCGTCGCTCTTGAGTTCCGCCTTCCCTATTTTCAGATTTTGGATCCACCACTAAACTATGTGATAGAAAAGGGTAAATTGATATATAAAAGGTAATATATTATGAGGTAATGTTTATAAATGAAATAAATTAATTTTTGTGGACGTATAAAGATAATAAAAACCGAGTATATTTAAGTGAAAGGAGAAGTAATTATATTTACACACAAGTGAAATATACTCAGTGACAGGAAAAGTAATTATGTTTAAACAGAAGTGAAAACGTTCCACTTTAGGTAAGCTAGCTGTTTAATTTACTAATATAATCATAATCACCCTTTATAGAAAGCCACTAACAATAAAATATAGAGAAAAATGATCCACGCATAAAGCTCTAGAAAATAACGTATTGTATTGTATTTAATTAATATAATATTATGAGTGATTGATGCCCTCTTTCTAATGTTGGTATATGATGGGACACAAAAACAAGATAATTGACGAATTTTGCAACTTTTTCCCCAATTTGGAAACCTTTAGGCGAACAAGCTTAGACAGCATGAAATAAATTAATATAATCTTTTTAATTAGGTGACGGCACCCAAGTTCTATTCCAATTTCTAAATGTAAATGAAGTTGTCTCCCAGTTGGGGGCCATTTTTTTAATTGTCGTTTGACTAAAGTATTAAGATAACAATAATGATAAATTAATATAAATTGTAATTATATATTTGGATAGTTTTGTTATTTTGATATATAGTCCAAAATTTTAGGATTTCTTGTTAGAACTCATTAAACATGTTGAATATGAAATGTATTAAAGTGGAAGCATATTCAGATTCATGTTTGTTGATTCAATGTAGGATTGTTCCAAGTGATAGCGTTTAGGGAATTATCGTGTTTCACATTTGTACGTAATGTAAATAAGGAATGAGATTTTATCGATTATCTATACGTTTGCTTGGAGACCATAACCCTGTATTTAGAGACGAGTCCTTAAGGTTTTACATAACTCTAATTTCACCCATAACAAAATTAAAGTTATTCTAAATGGTCTCTGCACAATAGTCCCTATACTTTTATAAATGATCGTTCAACTACTGAATTCATCTCAACTTAGTTGATCACTTTATCGGGTCGTTCGATAGATAGTGATTAATATACAATCGTTAAAAGAATTATGTTGGACCATAATTGTATGTTCCAACAATCTCCCACTTGGGCCAACATAAAAGTTACTACATAATTGTATATTACCAAAATTGCGCATTTACTATCTATATCAATCATTTCAACCAATCTAGTCTACTAAACACGTTAATATAGAACCAAAGAAGTTTAAGTCACAAAATGTATATATGACCAAACTCATTAGTGATCACATGTATCACCACATCTAGCAACACAAATTAAAATGTAGGTGTGCAGCATGGAAATTACATGCTATGTGATCTTGCGCATGCCTGTTTCCAACTGGTCAACTGAAACTTTAGTGAGACCATGAAATACCAAAGTACAATTCAGAGTAATTGAAACCAAAATAACTGAAGTGTATGCATAATAACTTAAACTTAATGTCATGACATAGATGAACATGCTCATGTTAGAAACATGCTCATGAAAGATCGATGACGGTAAACCCCTAGTGAAGGATCCACAAGCATGGAAGTTGTTCCTAAATGTTCAATTGACATTTGCTTCATCTGAATTATATCTTTAACAACAATCGATGAGCTCCTATTGATATTAGAGTACATGATAGACTTGTTGTCACAAAATAACTTAAGTGGTCTTTTAGTACTGTCCACTATATGTAGACATTGAATGAAGTTCCATAGTTATCTCCATGTTGGGATGCCTCAAAACAAGCTATAAATTCTATTTCCATAGTGGAGATGGCTATGAGTGTCTGCTTAACACTTTTCCATGAAACAACCCCTCCAGCCATCATAAACAATAACCTGACGTGGATCAAAGACTGTCTTGGCATATGCAAAATCAGAATTAAAATACACCATGATCTCAAGCAAATCCAATTTTCTATAAGCGAGCATATAATTCTTTATTCTTTACATATACCGCATAACACGTTTGACTGGTTTCCAATGATCAAACCAGGATTACTCAAGTATATGCCTAGCATGCGCACTATGAATGCAATATCCGGATGCGTACATACTTGTACATACATAAGACATCCCATTGCCGACTTATAGGGGATTAATTCATTTCCTTTTTCACAATTTTATTTTCGGGGCATTGACTTAAACTGAATTTGTCACCTTTGGCCACATGGGTATCTCCTGGTCTATAGTCTATCATTCCAAATCTTGCCAATACTTTATCGATGTATCTCTGTTGTGATAATTCAAGTACACCCAGGGAACGATCCCGATGTATTTAAATTCCTAATACAAAAGAAGCCTCAAGATCTTTCATTTCAAATTTTCTAGAGTGTAGTTGCATGCAAGTAAAATATCATCAACGTATAGAACGAGAAAAATAAATTTGCTCTCACCGAACTTATAGTATATGCATTCATCAACCGGATTCGTCTCAAAACCAAATGAGATGACAACTTAATGAAATTTAAAATACCATTAACGAGACGCTTGTTTATGACCATAGAAGGATTTTTTTAGTTTATAAACCATCTTCTTTGGATCACCAAATGCAAAGTTTTCAAGTTGAGCCATATAGATCATTTCAGTAATGTCACCATTGAGAAACGTCATTTTAACATCCATTTGGTGTAACTCTAAATTAAGAGCCACTAGTGACATAATTATTCTAAATGAATCTTTCATTGAAACTGAAGAGAAAGTCCTAGTAAAATCGATGCCTTCCTTTTGAGTAAAGCCTTTTGCTACAAGACAAGCCTTATATTTCTCCACATTGCCTTATGAATCCCATTTGGTCTTAAAAATCCATTTACAACCAATGGGCTTTGCACCATCAGGCAATGGGACAAGATCTCAAACGTCATTGTTTATCATAGACTTCAAACTCCTCATTCAAAACATCGGTCCACTTTTGAGCATTGGAGCTTTCTGTGGCTTGACGGAAGTTGACTGGGTCATCTTTCATCACTCCAATATCAATCTCATGCTCTTGGAGATATACAATATATTCATCCACAAATATTGTAGGTCTCTTTACTCTAGTGGATCTCCTAAGTGGCACTACTTCCTGATGTTCTTTAGCTGGTTGAGGTTGTTTTTCATGTTGTTGCAGGTGACTAAACAAGTTGAACAGGAACAATGAGAGAGTCGTCTTGTTCTTGAAAGAAGGGAAGTGAAATCGCTTCCTCTTCAAAGATAACTTTCTTAATCTCATTCCCACCCAAAACTTAACTTCCTCAAAGAACCTAACATTAATTGTCTCGAAAAATGATCGTATTATGGGGTCATATAATTTAAAGGGATAATTGCCATTTAAATCATAACTTTTCATTGACTTCTGGTCAATCCCATAACTTTTGAAACTGGAAC
>JAYDZE010014175.1:0-10202 GCA_034509125.1 Monilaria moniliformis
CCTTAATCTTATTTAAATGAATATTTAATCACATGATTAATATCTTGGACAATTTCGAAGAAATCGTCGGCAAAAACACTAATTTTACATCGGAATAGTAAATTCCGATCTTTAGTGTTTTTTTTGGGGCATTACATTTCAAGTCCGTAGATATGAGAGCAGACTATGGTATTGTAAACTCATTCATCAATATGTAGTGGAGTTTATAGATGGGTTTGGATTCAGCGGTCTTTTGGCTTGTGGGAAGCCAAAAAACGTCGATCATCACTTGATCGCTGCTTTGGTTGAGCGGTGGCGACCAGAGACCCATTCATTCGATCTTCCTACTGGTGAGGTGACAGACCTTAGAGGATGTGGAGGTACTGTGGGGTCTCAGAGTTGATGGATTTGTTGTGACTGAGTGGATTTGAGTTTGAAGACTGCTGTATGGATGCAAGAGTGTCATCGCTTATTGGGCTTTACCCCTTGCAAGACTGAAATAAAGTAGGCTGGTCTTTATGTAGTTGCACTGGCTGCTAAGATGAGTGAGCCTCTAGCAAATGACCTCGATGATGAGGTTTAAAACCTCCAACGGGCACATATGTATGTGCTTGTTTTGTTGGGTAGGTTGATATTCCCCGACGACATAGGTTGCAAGGTGCCATTGATATATACGACATTGTTAGAAGATATCAATGTGGCTTTGCAGTATAACTGTGGCAGCGCAGCACTGGCCGCGCTATATCATAATCTATGCGAAGCAGCCTGTGATCAGAGGAAGGATATTGGTGGCCCCTTAGTGCTCTTACAGTTTTGGGCATGGGAACAAATTTCAATTATACGACCTAAGTTCCTATATCCTCCTATCCACACCGACTATACTGCTGGTGCGTCCACGTAAGTAGATTACTTATTCTTTATTGTTTATGCATCATATATTGAGTATGTGGTGATTTTGTTTTTGGTATTGTGAGGTGGAGTGGCCCTATGCATCAGACAAAATCTCCCCAACATTGCATGAGCACTATCGGGTGCAATTGACACAGTTGCAACCTCAGCATGTACATTTATGCATTTTTTTCTAATTTATCATTACATTAAGTTATCATTCATTTTGACTAACAAAAAAAATTCTTTTTTAGTTCACATGGCAGCTTTATAGTGGGCGGACGTTGCCGTATTTTTGTGCTGCTGGTGACAGCTATTGGAGGGCAACCACATTCCTGATATGTTGGCATATCGTGGAGCCGTATGAGCCGCATAGAGTTATGAGGCAATTTGAATTCTCACAGCATATTCCTGAGCTCGAGCATACGACATTCATGACTACTCATATGCGTGTGTCTTATCGTGGAAAAACAGGAAATGATTGGGTTGCCAAGCATAGCAAGTTCATTGAAAATTGGGATATGCGGCACTAGTTGGTGCAAGATGCAGTAGATGACCTACCTGGGCGAATGACACAGGATTACACGAGGTGGTATAGGTCCATCACTGTTACATACATCACCCAACCTGGCGTACAGTCGCAGTCTGGATTGCAGGAGTCTGCCTCATCGCAGCATTATGCGATAAGTTTTAATTTTGATTTTTATTTGAAAATATATCTTTTTTATTTTCTTATTTTGAATAAATTTGTTTTTTTAATAGTTCGAGACACTTACTCGCATATATCACAAAGTGAGTCGATTTGACTATTCGCATCCTGATATGCAACGTGTCCTACAGATGGCCGATGATGCTCTTAGGATTTGTGGTGAGGGTTTTCGTATTGACGACCTACTTTTCAGCGTACGCAGGTCGATACCTCGATGCCTTTTGTTGAAAAAGCCCAGCGTACTAGAAGGAGAGGTGTCAGAACAGGTGGCCACGGAATATCACACGATTGGCAGTCACAGCAGGCATAGCCTCAGCCTCAGCTTGAGTTCATGCCACCCCCGCCCCAACCTGAGTTCGTGCATCCACGCCCCAGGGATGCGAACCTTGGCCTCGCGAGCAGACATCTTCCCAGGGATGGGAGCATTGGCCAGTCGAGTAGACTTCTCACGAGCCGTGGACATCGTATGAACGCTACAGACACACAGAGGATCATTTGAATCATATTTTCCTGGTATTCAGATGGTTGTTGAGAAGGCCGATGAGGATGATGCTGAGGATGCTAGTATGGATATTGGTTTGCAAGCTATTCCATAACCACGACATTCACCATCTGTAGGGTCAAGCATTGGTCGAATATTGAGGGGCCTTTTTTCACGAAGATCGAAATGGGATAAAAAAAAAGGCAAAGGACCAAGCAAATACACTCCTAGTGCCTATAAGTAGATAGTTTTTTAGTTGTTTAGTTCGTTCGTCATTTTTCATTATCTATGCTAGAAGTAATACATAAACATAATGTTTGTTGCTTATTTTGTTGATTGTTTGAATTTTGAGTTTGGTTGGTTTTCTTGACATGTGGGTTGTTGTATAAATAGGGGAAGCTCCGTCAAAATTTTCTACAAAACAATAATATCAATCAAAGTCAGTGAAACACAATACTAATCAATTAACTACAATGAAACACAATACTAAACAAATAATAATATCAAACAATCCATTACAACATTAACAAACAAAAAACAATAATATACAACATTCATCAAGTACGTGTGGTGGTACAGTTTCTCATGTCATGGCTTGTTTTGCCATAATTTTTGCCGCATCGGGATCCTCTTTGCTGATCGGGCTCACGCACATCCATCTGATTTAGTATTCTGGGTCTTCGTTAGCGACCACGGGATCGAGGCAGTAGCCACTCGGGGGAACATTCTAAGGTCCATTCACTCTCATGCCAATAATTTGGGTGTCTAAGTGGATTGAAGAACCCAAAATAGTGTTCCACCCAAACATCTTTTTGATACATACGATTAACGAGATCAAATATATCATCACCTCGATCTAAGACTATAGCCGCCACGTGTGAACAAGGAATTCGCTACATCTACCACTTCCCACAGCTGCACTTTCCTTTCATGTACTCCACCGTGTGAGTATTTCCACCTTTTCCAGCAGTTCACTGAAGAGTTCGGACTTCGTAAATTCCTCGTTGTATGTCACATCGCCTAACATGATGTCCTTGTCCTTTCACATCATTCTCATTCACTTTCTTTTGAGACCAGAGGGTTAAGTCACCTTACTAATGTTGCGCTTCTGTGGTTCTGCTGATGAAACATTCTATTGTCCTCCACAACGTCATATCAATGCAAGTTCTGATTGGTGGTTCCCTTGCTCCCTGCAACACATTATTGTAGCATTCCACCATGTTCGTAATCGCCTCTCCCCATCTACGACATTTGTCGTATGCCAGAGACCACTTTGTTTTATCTAACTCTTGAAGGTACCTCATAGCCCCGTGTCTGATATTTGCAAGTGCACGTCTTCATTTCGTAAACTTGCGCTTCTATGTTGCAATGCCCATTGCCCAAACCAAAATTTTCACCTGTATGCCCTTGAACATTTGCAACACATTTTTTCGTACATACACCAAACAATATCTGTGATGAGCTTGTGGTGGTTGCTGCCATTAAATCGGAATTCATGGCATTTGTGATTATGTGGTGCCTGTAAGATATTATGCACAACTGCCTATCACCAAGTGCTACATAAACTCGAATTAGGCCCATAAACCAATTCCAAAACTGATTTGTTTCTTCATCCAAAATGGCATATGCAACAGGCAAACACTTCTTATTAACATCAAATCTT
The DNA here is from genome assembly GCA_034509125.1 of Monilaria moniliformis. Lineage (NCBI taxonomy): Eukaryota > Viridiplantae > Streptophyta > Magnoliopsida > Caryophyllales > Aizoaceae > Monilaria > Monilaria moniliformis. Next base: position 3,721 of record JAYDZE010014175.1, read on the forward strand.
ACCGCAATTAGTAGTTTGCCTTTAAGCCTTCCTCTTAAGTGGGTGCCATCAATAATTAAAATTGGTTTGCATGACTGAAATGCAAGTAAAGTTGGTCCAAATGCCCAAGATACACCCTGAAAACCTTGTTCTCCCCACGGCTCAATCTTTCATCATGCAACCACTCAACAATTGTACTAGGATTTTGTTTCTATAATTCAGCCATGTAACTGAGCAATTCTCTGAAAGACTATTCCCATCCACCAAATATAAGCTCAATAGCCTTTCTCCGTACATACCAATGCTTTTTTTGTAGCTACATTGCACGTGGTATTTGTCCGCCACATGTTGCTTGATGGCTGGCGGCTTGTAATCAGCATCATTTTCTATTTGATGCCTAATACACAAAGCAATCATTGATGACGAAAGATTGGCGTGTCTACTTGAATTGCGATGACCAAGACAAGTGTGCCCATTAACCCACGTTCTAATTTTCCCATCTTCCGTCGTACTTTCTCAATGTTGCATTGATCACCCAACTATATTTCAGACTAGTCTGACTAGCACGACCTTGCAACCCATATGGATATTTGTAGACTGCATGCCATCTTTTCCCTTTACTTTCCTCAACCTTGTACTGTCGCACAACTTCCAAATGTCACAAGGTAACAACTGTCTTCAGATGCAACTTACTATCAAATTTTGTTCCTAAACTAATATGTGTTGGATTGCTCTAATCCCAATACCATATGTTGTATGCATTATAACCATAATAGATGCATTATAACCTCCAACTTCACTAGGTACAGATCAAAAATAATCTGACCCAGTATGCACATATTGTGGCACTGGTTGTTCTCCACGTACTGTTGGAACATACAGTTTTGATACACTAAATACTTCATCATCAGAAGAATCTTTCCATGATTCTGAACTCAAGTCTTCTGATATGTCCGAGTTTTCTGCCCACCAAGGAGAATGCAAATTTAAGCTTCTCGAATCTGTACCATCACTATTATCATCATCATCCTCTGGAACAATTGTGTTATCTTCACCAGAATTATAGCTCAAATTTATCCCTGCAACATCTAATTGATTCCCCATCCCATAATCCCCTTCCTTTGTGTTAACCATATGATCATATGGAAAACTTGAAGGTTCGTCCCTCCTAGACGTCTCAGCTTCATAAGTTACTGTTGGCTGAAATTGTTGTTGTGTAACCATTGCATAATCAATAATCAGTTCAATTTGACCTGATTGTACAGCTTCACTGAACATTTATTGCATGCATCCTTCATCCACTAGCGTGCCTATATATGTGAATGCATGTCCCAAAATTACAGCATGTCTCCATATTTCTTCAATTGTGTACTGATTCATCTCTATACCGATCTTTTCACAAATCATAAAAATCAACCCATCATATGAAATACTCTCATTCAATATAATATATCCTCTTGAACATGGTGGATCATAAGCAATACCAACACCTAGAATTTGAATTATTTTACCACCCCAATATAAGTTTACGAACAACAACATAATTACTGCAACAAATACAAACTAAATTTTTATCTCTACATATCACACAACATATCTAACAATCTAATTATTTCTGAATGAATCAAAATTAAGTGAACATATCAACATTTCACTTTAAATTAATTAAACTCTAACTATACAAAAAATTCTAAAAAATGTGACAATTAAACCATAACTATAACAATAAAAGTTTAATTACATACCTTTCGATGGATTTGAACAAAAACTATCAAAGCAACGGAAAAAATTGGGAATTTCGAGAATTTGGAAAGTATTTGTGTGAGTTCTTGTGTGCTTTGCATCTGCCCATGCTGGGGTATATTCGCGGGCGAGACGCATGAGGTGCATGCGTTACCAGCCTACACGCATTCACCTCACACGTCTCCCTTGCCAACACCAAACGCCGCCGTTTTGCTTAACTGAGAGACTCACACGGCTCATGCGTCTTCACATAAGTGAAGAAACATGTGGCTTATGCATTTTTCCTCTTTTCGGCTCTTTTTAAAAAATGTTCCATTTTTGGGAACCTTTTTTATGCATTGTCCCAATTATAGAAAAAAGCCACGGACAACCAAATTGAACTCCACCGTTAAGGCCACCATCCGCCGTTGTTTGTTCGCCTATCGCCACTCTCGCTCGTTTGCCTCTTCAACCTTTGCCATTCCAGCTTCACACCGCAAGGTTTTGTAGTGGCAACGCCACATCCCGGACAAAGGCAAAGGAACGTCGTTCATGACGCCTCCATTTTCCACTGTAGCTGATGAAGATGAGTCCGTTTTCTCCGTTTCTTTGTTTGCTTTGTACTGGATGATTAGAGTTGAGATGTTCTCAACCAGAGTTTTGAGATTTTGTATTCGATTTTCCTTCATGATTTGTGTATTTACGGTGGTTTAAAAAAAAGGTTTTAAGCTAGTGACCGATCACTGCTTTGATACCATCTTAGAATGTATTGAAGACATATTTCATGAAAAGATTATTTAATTCACTCTTGAATAATTCTCTTGTACACTATTACAAGATTTATATAGAATTACAGATGAATTGTAAATGGAATGTAAATCAATCACATTTAATTTATTTCCTTCTTACTGCTATTCTAATCGATCCTTCTAATCGATCATGTTTATTATTTTCTTTTTTAACAGAAGTTAGTTACGGAGTGTTGGAACCGCGCAGCAGACAGACCGCTTCGTTATAGGCCTTGGCAGCCTCATCTGTGGTGTCGAATGTACATAGCCATACTCGTATCTTTTGTATGGTGGCATTGATCTCCGCCACCCGCCGCCCTGATAGCCGTTGTAAGACCCACACGAAGGGCTTGCCGGCTCTCCAGGCGCCCCCAAGCTTCGCAGTTTCTTCATTGACGGCCTTTCTTTTCCTAGTCTTTCTCGTTCTTGGTTTAGGGGTTAGTATCATTATTTTCTTGGACTAATTGTTTGTTGGTTTTATATGGATATAACAGAAAGATCACGTCATTCATTTTTTCATAACAAATTTTAGTTTACTTAGACATTTGGACATTCTATGTATATGAGGGAGAGTGAGAAGAAGGCGAGATGAATATATTTATTTGTAATAGGTAATAAATCTCCAATCTTATTTGAGTTTATGGTGCAATATTCATGTACATGTTAATGTGTTGTGCTTTGACCTTGCCAAAATAGTGACCTGCTTGTATCCTCTCGATTTTATGCACAGTATTACATTTTAAATTTAGTATCTTATATCCCCAAAAAAAGCCTCAAAAAATTTCTGCTAAATATATATTGATGAAAGAAAAAGGATTAAAAACATCAGTAATAGAGGATCCCAGATCTGTTTTCTTAATTTTTAATGGGAAATCTAGAGATGCTTTCTGCATTTACTTTAAATATTTCCTTCCTTGTTAACATTTTAGCATTTGTTTAATTACTGACGAACAAAAAAGGCATTTTTTTGTTTTTGGTAATTAAGGTCTATGCCACAGCTTTTCAAGTGTCCCATTAGTTTTTTAGCCAGGTCCGAAAGACCCACAAACCGCATACCACAAATTAGGTTAAACTTTCTTTTATTTCAAATATATATTTAAATTGCGATATTTTTAATTTGGATAACTATAGCTCCAATTTAATTCAAGTCAAATATAATATTAATTTGGACCATTATAGAAATTAATATTGACTTACCCATTCAAATCCAAATTACGAATAATCTGAGCTTCCTTTTCAATTAATCTATTTCCTGGGTTTAAGATTCTAATATGCATTATTTAATTTAAGCCTGCTCATAACTTGTCGTTGACTTATGGTCAATCCCATAACTTTTGAAACTGGAACATAAAATCATAACTTTTGACAGTATCTCAATTATCACACAGATCAAAATTCTGGTGAAATTGGTGGTGACGTGTCAGCCGAAATTTCTGACGTGGACAAAACATTCGTTCTTCAAAACGATGTCGTTGAGATAATTGTCATTTAAATCATAACTTTTTGTTGAATTCTGGTAAATCTCATAACCTTTGAAACTGAATATAAAATCATAAGTTTTGACGTTTTCTCAATTATCCCACGGATGGAAATTTTGGTAAAATTAGTGGTGATTTGAGGTTTGCTTGGTCTCAGGGTACTTCATGTTTGCTTTGTCTTCCCTCGGCTGCCGACCTCGCAACATCCGCACGTCTGCCCCGCCGTCCCCAACCCAGCGCCTCTCTTCTTCTCTGCAACTGCAATTATGTTTTTCAATTGGGCCTTTTATTTCTCTTATTTTAAATGTTATCCCAAGCCCACCTAATCTATTTGAGTAAAGAAGATTAACCCAGCTCACTATCCAGTACCCACTTACACAATACTAAGAAAGATATGAGATGCACAACTCACACAAGCACCTAAAATTTCACTGAAGTCGGAAACATAGGGGGCAGAAGCTAGAGCCCAGAGGAGACGAACAATGTCACGACGACGACTATGACGACTGAACTTCCGGCGGCCAGAGGCGAGGTAAGATGCTGCTGATTTTTATGATTTTGGACTTACTGGCTTAGGGCTTTATGGTTTTGAATTTTTTGGATGCTGAGCTGGGCTACTGGGCAAGTAATTTTTTGACGGACATTCGAATTTGATTAAATGGCCTATAGTTATGTTTTTTAGCAAGTGATTTTTGAGTATTTGACTAACTTTTGGGATTAGTTTTATATATTTTGTGTATGTATGTTTTATTTGACCTTTATATTATATTGCATTTGTCAATTGTTAGCATTTAGGAAAATCGCCACTAATTTTACCGGAATTTCCATCCGTGGGACAATTGAGAAAACGTCAAAACTTATGATTTTATGCTTCACTTTCAAAGGTTATGGGATTTACCATAATTCAAAGAAAAGTTATGATTTAAATGACAATTATCTCAACGACATCATTTTAAGGAACAGACGTTTTGTCCACGTCGGAAATTCCGGCTGACACGTCACCACTAATTTCATCGGAATTCTGATCTGTTGGATAATTGAGAAAATGTAAAAAGTTATGATTTTATATTCCAGTTTCCAAAGTTATGGGATTAATCAGAAGTCAACGAAAAGTTATGATTTAAATGGCAGTTATCCCTTATTTATTATACATCAATAAATAACCAATATAATAAAAAAAAATTCTCGAACACCTCTTGGAGATATTATCAATGTGGAATTTCCAGGACATGATACAATACAATAACAATCCTAACACCGCTAGACATTAATTATCATTGCCTAAGATGTCAGGATTTGTTTGGGTTAGAAAAAGCCCTCACCTATTGACAAGCTAAAGCAATGCAAACTTAATATCATATGCGCAATGTTATATAAAAAGATTAAGAAATAAATAATGACTAAGATCTCATCCTTTATTAATTAGCAAGAAGGACTTATTTCAATGTGATCCATTTAGTGTTATATCACACCAGTTTCGTTAGTCTTCCAAGGTTAGGAAACTTTCGGTCTGACATTGCAACCTCTCACGATAGATTGTCCAAGTCTATCTAAGTTGTGAAACTTCGTTTTCTTCTCTAAGGCACGAACTGAGAGACCTTTAGTAATGACGCGACCACTATTCAGTCCACAATGTAGAAGACCTAGACTTGTCTACTCAATTATAATCACAAATTATAGTAGCTCACAATATAATCACCATATTATAAAAGGCAAACCATGCAATAATAATATCTCTTCACAATATAGTAGTTCTTAGAGTTATTAATACATAAGCAGCTCGTAAAGCTTGCTTTCTAGTATACAACTTCAACAATTTGTCGCTTATACTTGAAGCATTATTTCGAGTGTACTCATATCTATCATTCTCCCACTTATATTAAACATTAGTGTTGACATGCATCTCATGCACATCTTGTAATATCGTAAATTTCAAAAATAGAAAATAAATTAAAAATAAATAATAAATTAAGAAATTAAGAAAATTTAAATATAATTAATTAATAAGTATGTTAATTAATGATTAATATATTTTAAGTATGTATAGGTTTAGTTGTTAAGAATGTAGATACTTAAATTAGAAGTAAGCACCTTGTATTTAATATATATATATACATATATATATATATATATATATATATGTATACATGTGTATACGTGTGTACATATATGTATGTGTGTAGGAGTGTAACTAAGTGGGACAATTTTTTTTCGTTTGTCACCCTCTCTCATCGGCTAACACGAGAAAAGAGAGGACAAGTGTCAATATATTGGTCCCCCACCTAGCTAATAGTAGTGACTAAGCAAAAAGAGAAGACATTTAATGAAAAGGTATATCTCTCTCTTCTCACACCTCTCTCTGTCGTCTATGAAACACACACGCCTACTAATACTGATCGATCTAGTTTCCGCTGGAGGATAGTAAATAACGGGAATAAAAAATAGGCTCAGGGATTTTACGTGGTTCGATCGGGAATGATCTACGTCCACGGCTCAAAGTGCGAGTGTTTTGTAT
>JAYDZE010014186.1:0-10201 GCA_034509125.1 Monilaria moniliformis
TCTGCTTGTACTCGTCGTCTCCAAAATCAGCTATCGCCCTTGCTTTCTTCTCCCATGGATTCCAAACCACTGCCATCCCAAGTTTAGGCAAACATTATTAGGCAATTTAGGCTTTTGTTCCAAGAAATTTGGTATTACTAGACTTGCAAACTTGTGGTGCTTACCTACATCTGGAAGCCCTTCCTTTCTGATCACAAAAGTTCTCTTTCTCTCGTGATCAAACACTGCAACCGCATCTCTAGAGCTAAGATAAATGCGATCAACCTATCCACACAGACAACCACTTGATAATCAGTTTTTTCAACTCATCAAACTCCAATAGAGTCGAGAAATGTGATGGACTACCTCGGATTCAAATGTCAAGGCATCGCCTTGTTCTGTGAAACGCTCTTTGCTGCAGAGGTTGTCAAGATAGTCAAGAGTTTCCAACCCCTCCACTCTCACCTCACTGTTGATCATAAACCAAATTCAACTCTATTTAACTTGACAAAAATGCTAAAGTAAAGGGATGCTCCATCTTCCTTGAGGAATTGGGGCGTGACAAAACAATATCATAATCAAGAGAAGCAATTCACCTGATATCTGAGACTGAGAAGTAAGTGTGGTAGGCAAAAGAGAAACTAAACGGCTTGCAGTTGACATTGCGGATGCGAGAGATCAAGCTCAGACATCCATCAACGCTCAGGTTCACCCTAATTCGGAATTCAAAACTGGAAAAACAACATTCATAATCAAATTCTTGGTGTTAACATGCACAAGATCCAAGAACCAAGAAGATTCAAAGGTGATACCTATGAGGCCAGATTTTGAGATCATCATCAGATGACTTGAGAAACAAATCAATGAATGCTTTGTTACTAGAATCAGCACACTGCAGAGGTGGAGGATTTTCATCAATCACCCATATTCTGTTCCTAGCAAATCCATGTTGCTCCAAAGAACCACGTTTCCCAAACTTCATCAACACAACATATTCCATGTCAGCCTAATGCAGCAAAAGATCCAATTCAAGATATCGAAACAATGTGTGATAATACTAATACCTGCGGGAAACATATGTGGATTCCTCCTCTCACAGCTTCTGGCGGCTTCAAATTCGCCTGCCGAAAGGCAATGACGATAGAGATTGTCACATAATCCAAAAACATTATCTAAGACAAACTCGATAACATTAGATAAAAATAGTATAAATTAATCCATTTTTATGAAGATCACTCAGAACTTTGGGATATCTGAAGGCCGTTCATGATTTCTATCATCTAAGCTAACTTTGCTTGAATCATATCCCATTGAAAGGGCAGGATTCGAGAAATCCTAATAACGATCATGTATCTTATCAATCATGACAAAACACCCTCTAACAGACTTACCTTAGTACTAGTGAACAACAGTTCTTCGCCTCTTCCAGTTTTCCATGATCGGACCTGCCCTCCATGAAGACTGACCTGAAATAGATCAAATTCAATCTTAGGATTTGATCAAACAACATGGGATAATCTGATGATGAATTGTTGTATGAAGATCTTACCCTTGCCGTGGCGCCGCTTGGACTTTGAAGCAGCACTTGTGAAATCCCATTTTCATCCTTGCTGATTTCAACTGCTGCTCGCTGATTCTCATCTGCTGCAGAATTATCCATTTTCAACAACACAAGTTGAGCATCAAGTGACTGTATTTTTTATACTGGGGAAAAAGCAGACAAAAATATTCAGCAATCACAGAAGTAGTTGAGACTTGTTGTCAACTTTTTTCAAATCTTGAATCTTTTTGAGACAGGAATGGATTTCTTGTGAGTGCTAACAAAATTGTAACTACCACCGACAGAATTAAGAACCCTTGCAATTAAAATCCGATACTGCGCAATTTAAATGATTGCTGCAGATAAATTGGGATGGAGATGGACAGCCAATAATCAGTTCTTAAACTTGTAATAAACTCTTTAAATAAACCGAATAATTTAGTCTGTCAAAAACCAACAGCGAAGCATTTGTCATATTAGGCCAAGAATTAGTTTAATAATGACAAAAACAAATGTGTTAATCGAAAGGGTGTTCTATGAAACAACAGCACAAAATAAACATGCCAGCAGAAGAACGGTCTCAAGGGGCAGAGAGAGAGAGGTTAGTCTACCTTGTCACCTTATTTTGAATAAAAAAGATGGAAGAGGTCAGATTTTGAGGCGACCATTGATCACCCATAGAGATCTTTCAGTAGCTTTGAGGTGGGTTTTGAAGAATATTACATATAAAGAAAAATTAACATAGGATTTATGTTAATGAGTCAGAAAGGACCACAGCTTCATGTCTGAACATCCAACTAAATTACCGGAATTAACTGTATTAGGGTGAGTGTGCAAACCAATCCTTTCTTGCAAAGTCAACTATTCCCCTTTTCCCAGATTATTTTCTCTCTTTTTTATGCAAGTATCAGACATTTTTCTTCTTCTTATTTATGAGTCACAATCTTATCGAACTCAATAATTCATTCTGATAATAATAAGTATAGTTTGACATGTAATTGTTATATATTTTTCGTAAGTATAAGAATTATAAATAACTATGAAATAATTAATTGTATTATGTTACACATGTTTATTAACTAGAAGTATAAGTGAGTGAAGCCAATATATAAAATAATCAGGATACTCGAACTCGACCAAAATTAAGTCAAGGCCAACACAAATTCGAGTTACTTAAACTACTAACAGGATCGAGCTCCATAAATTATTTTATAGAATTATGAGCCTAATTAAATTTAAAGTACTATTTAATTGATATAGGAGTCATTATCTATTTAATTGAAACCCACGATGAAAAGAAAATAATGTTGCCTAATATAAAGGTTTCAATTACTATTCTTATGTAAGATACTAATTACATAGTTTTATGATTATTTTTCCAATTAATCTTGTTACACATAGACCTTTCTTCACCAATGAAATATTGTTCAATGTAGGAGGGTTTGAATTTTTATATTCATTATATTAACATTGACTAGGGATGTAGTTGAATGTGAGTAGGAGTTAGATATTGTTATGTTGGAGCTTAGTTTATTTATTATTGGGTCGAATTTCGAATGTTATTTATCAAATATTTAGAAACTTACGAACTTAATCAAGTGTATATAAGTTTTCTAAATTTAGAATCATATTTAAAATGTGAATTATTCTATTTAAAAAATAATCACAATAAGAATATATAAACATGTAAAGTTAGTTAGAGACTTCATACAAATATTATTAATTATATAAATCTAATTAACAAGTTTATATTTTCAAATTAAATTATTTAACTAACTAACGAGTAATATTGTCATGTTTAAGCTGGTTTCACTTCTCATTTGGGGATTCCTTGGTTCCTTATGCCATGGATTTCGCGAGCTCCGCTGGCCGCAGCACCTCCGACTACGACATCTCTCAGGCGGTAATGCTTGCAGTAATTGAAACCTTCGGATAAAATCTAAAAATCTCTAACTACGTGATCGTATTAGGATGTTGATATGTCTCATTTACTTGAATTAAAACCCTAATTTCTTGTTTACAGTTATTCCTGTATAGTGTTTTAATCAACACGGACTCGTTTAGCTTAGAATTATGTGATCGATTTGCGGTATGTTTATGCGTTGACTGAAATTTTGATTTTGATTATGACTAGTTCATGACAACGTCCTCCTAGATTTTGAAGTGTATTACTTTTGTGCTGGTTAGCTGCTAGCTGTTATCCAATTTCGTCTTACGTAGAGAAGAAAGGGGAATAATTATGATGATTGCTGGTTGTTCAAAACTTTATCGAGTATGTCTTGTTATAGTGCTTGCTTAGATGCTACTGGCCTATTTTATATGCTAATTGAAGAAGATTTAGACAGAAAATGAGCATTTTAGTTTGTGTATTGTGTCAATCCCATTTCAGTAATGCATTTGATTATTGGAAAAAAATGAAGAATTTTTGTTTTATGGAAAGAGGGTCTTTCAGTTGTGATTTTTCATTCAAGTGAATCAGTTAGTGTCTGCTTTAGATTTCTGGATGTTCTAGGGCATTATTGTGACCTTATCATATCACTTCCTCAAGTTACACACCAGTCAGCTCCCTCGAACACCTCATATGCAACCCCAATCATGCTGGTTGCTTATCCTATGCTGAAATGCAGGAGGAAGATCAATTGGCATGTGCTAGTGAGGACCGTGAAACAAATTGTTGGGGTTGTGGGCTTCGTGTTAGTGTTGCTGCTTATGCATCAGTTTTCAAATGTGGCTGGTGTGGAGCTATAACCAAGGAACATGTGGTGAAAAATGATAGCATTCGATTGAGACGTTGGCGCGACCGTTGTTTTGTTACCATCGTCATTTCATTTATGCTATTCTTTATTTGTAAGCATGTACATACCTTATATGTCATTAAATCCTTCTACCTTTCCCACCCTAAGGTGCTAACTGCAATGATATTCACCATCACAGACTTTGGCATCCTATGCATTTATCTTCAACTGTTTCCCTTGGAATAGAATACTTAGTTGTAATTCCTAGCTTTGGTATGACGGAAATATTGAAGATATCTCTGTATCTGTTTTCTGCCTGTCCTAGTTTTGTCTCTGTGCATGTCGATATTCTTACACATGACTCCTCCACAAATAGCACGGATGTTGACTTTTGAAAACTATAATTCTTGGAAGCATTTACAAATGTTGCACCTGCATAATTGTAGGATGAGTATGTGCATTATGTTATTTGAAACATCATTATTTCCATTTTTGGATTCCTCTTGGAATTGTATAGACATATAGCTAAGATTAATTATTTCTAAGATGATTTATCAATATAAAGAAGTAATGAGGTCAACCATAAGTTGTTATTTTCTCTGACCAATAGATTGTTTCATAGTCCTAATGCTGACTATCTTATCTAGTTAAGACTGAGAACGGCTTTTACGTTCTTGATTCTTGGCCTTTGTATTTTGTATTTAATGATAATGGTGATACAGGTGCTGGCATTTGGGCTGTTTATCCTGTCATCTTCTCCATTAGTTACTTTTGTGGTGTTTTCCACCTGGCAATTTCAGTGATATTGTCTATATGTACTTTATCTTCATTTTGCCTTTCGGCATTTCAACCTGCTGGTGTTCCGCCGATTATAATCTGGGGTAGCTATCCAGCAGTGGGGCAAGGTGGACTTCAGAACTATACGTTCTGCCATTATTGTTCAAAGCCAAAATCACCCCTAGCGCACCACTGTCGTTCATGTGGGACGTGTGTATTGGGCATGGATCATCATTGCCCTTTTGTAAGTCTTGGAATATTTTTTACTTCTGGTAAAAGGTTTATGCATGAACGCATGCATGGCTGGATTGTTATCATTTAGGTCTCATGTGGCAACAGCATATTTTTTTTGTTAATGACTTATGGCTTGAGTGGCAAGAGGCTAACTTCAGTAGCGTGAACTGTTTTTAGTTCTGCTCTTAATATCATGTGAGTATGGATGACTGAAGACATAGAGAATGTAACAAACTTTTGCATTTTGGTATGCCACGGGACAGACGTGTTGTAATCTTTTGAAGTAATGAGACCATCTGTTCTTTGAGAAACTTTTATAGTCTTGCATATTTTTGCGTCATGATCTGTTGCTTCTCTGAATGGAGATAATTTAATACCATTATGTTGGTGATGGGCTTCACGGTATACATTGTATTTTTTTTCATAAAAAAGGGTGATTCACATGTATAACCAACAATTTCCTTGACTTTATGCAGATTGGGAATTGTGTTGGTTCCGCAAATCATCGGTGTTTTATTATCTTTCTTTTATCAACAGTCATAAGTACAGTTTATGTTGTTATTATGACTTTCTATTCTGCATTTCACATCTGGCCGCCTGTGGAGCACAATAGATCTCTGAGCAGATTGAGTGGGTTTGCCAGCCCTGAGTTTATTTTTGGAGTCTTAAAAGACAATATTCTGGCCTTCTTGAGATCAGCGGTGTTTCTATCTGCAAGAGGAGTTGTTCTTGTTTATCTATTTATTGCTAGTTTCTCAGTGGGCACTGGTTTGAGTGTGCTGTTGTGGCAGCAGCTTAGTTTCATATATGTTGGAAAGACTTACTTGAGTCATCTAATTGCGGTTGATAGTGATGAAGTGATGGAAAGAGATTGCCAAAATCTTATAAGATTTTTTGGTTTTCCGTCCAAGACAACAGCGTATTTGCCAAGTTATTGGAAGTCAAGGAAAGCTCACGAGAAGTGAGGCTGAGAGGTAGGCCATTTTCCTTAACATCAATTTTCTTGATTTTTCAAACGAGTTGCCTTTACTTTGACTAATAGATACATTTAAGGTTTTGAGGTGAACATCCATGTTCTTCATTCCAAAGACCATCTAAGAACACATGGCCTTCTGTCTTAACTATTGTAGAACATCCAGGATCAGCTATATGATTATGCCTCATTTCCTGCTTAATCTACTTAAATGTCATTACATACTGCTCAATGTCTTTTTTGAAATGAAGAACTTAATAGGTTAAAACTCCGTTACCAGATAATCAAGAGCGTATTGCTCTTATATTCAACTATGTTACCCTTGAATAAGTAGTGGTTTCATATACACCAGGAGAATATGTTTGAAAAGATTAATTGACAAGAAAGCATCATAATGTTATGAGCAAATTGACATGTAAAAGATTAACTTTCTTAGGACTAATATTAATTGGAAAGGTTTAATGTGTCTTTAACAATAGCCATTTGCATGTGCAACAGCAAAATACTTCAGAGAATGGTGGACTCATGTGTGGTTATTAGTTTGTTGGTCTTTGAGTCTACCACCAAAATCTTAACATATGCAGCTATCTGTTGCTGTGAACATCATAATAATTCCCTGAAAAATTAGCAATGCATAATATATCTAGTTTTTCTCTTTTGCTAAACTTATACTCAATACTTGCCCATAATGTTCTTTTAAGAAAGCCAGTTCCTAATTCTTCGGCTTATTTAGTTTCTGGTATATTTTCTATAGGTTGGAGAGATTGAACCAGTTTCTGCTAGTTTCATTTCTTATGTTTGCTGTCTCACCAAAGATTTATTAGATCTGTATATGTCCAACTCGCAAACTCAAGAATTGCGTCTGAGTTTGGGCGATGATGTGGCTAGGAATGGTAAAAACCTCGTGCCTTGTCTTCTTTCTTGTAGCCTCAAGTGCCTGCTTCATCGTCCCATGCAAATGGTCAAAGGCTCTAAACTAAAGGTTACAAAGTAATGCATCCAATAGATTCACTGCAGAGACAAAATCCTGACAGCAGACTACTTAATTGGCGTAGGAAGGGTCTTTTCCTTTTTTTTTTTTTTTTTTTTGAGATAAGATGCCAAAGAGCTCACTGGAAAATGGTGAATTAGATTTGAGGCAAGGTGTTCAGGCGTAGATGTCTTGTGCATATAGGAACACTGCATATTTTTGTTTTGAGTGGGAAAGAGCATTGTACAATTACTAACAAACACAACCAAATTAGGAGGAGTTTATGTCTCCTTTTTCTTTGAGATATCACAGAGCATCATTTTTTGTGTGCGAATGGCACCTGAGCTGACTTTTGTTTCTCTTTTTCCCTTGTCATTTATTAGTATTTCTTATGTTATTTTTCGTTCCTCTGTACCTGGACTTGTATACCAAAATACTCTTTCGACTCGTGCAGCCTATCATTCACGCAACAAATTTGATAAAATATTGTGTTAAATTCGAGAATTCGCCTTATAAATTGTGATAGTTATAGGAGAGCCTTTCCCATTAGGTGAAGCTTGATTGGTTGTTGATGGTGGAAAATGGTCTCATTAGCTTGGTTAAAATGAGGTGACATGTTGGGCCTAAGTAAGTAGACGGCCTCAAAAACCCTCAAATACATCTAAGTTGGGATAATTATAGGATAGCTTTTTCTGTCACACTTGGTAGCTTTATTTATGAAATCACTTAAATAGATTTATATCTAAGTTGTTAGAAGATTCTTGATTCTTAAAGGGTCAAAAGTATGGTGCAGGTTTGTCCCCTAATGTGCTTTGGAATGAAATAAATGCAAGGGATTACCACAATGCCAACATTTTTTATTGCTAATTTCCGACATGAGGAATTTAGTGACCATTTATATATAGTATGATACCTACCACTTTAGAGATAAGGTGAGGTATATCTCTCCATTCTTCTTAATTGCCTATTCTATAGTGAGAGCTGCTCTTTTTATATTACTATTGTACTACAAAACATACAAATCTGATTCTCAAAGCTATTTCCAGAATCTTTGCATTTCCAATTTGCTTTCTGTAAAGGAAAAGAGTTCAATAACAAGAAGGAATATCGAGAAAATGAAGGGCGGGTAGAAATAATAGTGGAAGAAATAGTTATGTATAGGTCATATTAATTAAAATTTAAAAATATCAAATTAAATCCCAACATTTAGGTAGAATATCTCAACGTTTTCAAAAATAATAATTTATATCCAATGCTCTGCAATTGTAATAAAAATGGCTCAATCATGTATGTGTTGCATAGTGCGCGGTAAAATGGTTAATGCATGAATCCAAATATCTCATATTTGAGTCTGCCATAATCTTTATATTTAATGTTGCAATTACAAAAAAAATGTCCCAGATTGACGAAGAAAATCTAAATTACCTACAATGAGGGAAAATTTGGTGAATTCGGATGGAAGACTCTATTGCAAGGACGGAAAAATGGATATTTTGGTGTAAGATAATGTGATTGTGACATTTTTGTTACAAATTTAAAATGTTGAGTACAAAAGTATTACTTTTATAATGTTTGGACATTTTTAATATTCCGCCTCAATGTGGAGACATTTTTAATAAATATCTTTGTTAAATGATATGATATTCATATAAACTAGATTGGCCCTCCGTATAAAAAATTATTGTGGTAAATTAATAATAGAAAATTAAAATTAGATAAACTAAAATGTATATTATAAGAAAGATAATATGAAATATATAATCATATCACCGAAAAATAATGGAAATACATTAAAAAATAAAGAAGAAAAAAACAATAAGATTTGAGCGTAGAGTGGAAAGGGACAAACTAAATTTGCTGTAGGAATCAGAAAAAAGTAGAATGTAGTCGAAAACAAACATAACTGCCGATTCCTATTTAAGTTAAATCAATATTAATCAATATTAATTGCTGAAACTAATTCCTAAAGAGCTGACATCAAAATTGTTTGTAATAACAAAATTGCCATTAAAATCAATTTGCAATTAGTTACAAAATAATAACACCTTTAATAATTGTATTGATATTGATTTTAGTACACAACTTTTGCAATGATAATTTATATACACAACAAATATCACTAGATAATTAAAAAAAATATTGTGAAAAGTAGACAATTCCACAGCCATATAAATACATCAGCAATTGAGAGAAATGGGGGCATGTGACCATCAAAAATAAATATATACTATAAAATATTTTTCTGGACAGAAATTGTCTTTCCGAGCACAATGGAATAATTTCTCCATCAGATGCTGTCAACATTTCAATATAACTAAGTAAAAGTAATTATTTTATTTTATTTTATCAATTAAAATTGCCAAATAGATTTTCTCTGCACAAGTGGGAATCAAATGCGATGTTTCCAATAGTCATGGTATTAGTATTAGAATCAAATGCTGAGGTGTTGAATTTTACTTCATACTCTATCGTATAAATTATCAAGAATTTTAAGATATTTCAAATTTAGAATTATTTTTATAAAAAATAGGTTAATCTATACTAATTATCTCTCGACTAATCATAAATAGGAAACACTCTCTAAACGATCACTTTCGGAATAAAAGAATACATCATGATGAATTTGTATACAAAAGGAATCATTGTATTTAGAATATTTACTTATGACAATCATTTTTCTTTATTTCCCCTCGAATTATGGATGGATAACTTTATTCAACCTTTCTCCCAGAAAAGCTATAAGTGAAAGTTGGGTTGGGCAACCCTAATTTAAAAAAGAAACAAATTAAAAGAATCACATATGCTATTCCTTGAATTTTTGAACCCATATAAAAATATTGATCAAAAACTAATCAAGAACAACACACACACACACACACACACACACACACACACACATATATATATATATATATATAGAGTTGTAATCAAATCCGAACCAATTCTTATTGCAGAACTAAGAACCGATCTTGATCGTACATTTCAAGAATCTA
>JAYDZE010014197.1:0-10199 GCA_034509125.1 Monilaria moniliformis
TATATATATATATATATATATAGATTCTATAGAAATGAGAGAAGCTAGAAGGGTAGTTTTCTGAGGAGGGAAAAATTTAATAGGACTAGTTAGGTCATAAATGCGATTAGAGAAGTTAATTGCTTGGGAAATTAATGTTTCGATTGTTTGTGATAGTATTATTAGCTGTGCATGCATGCACCTGGTTACCGTTGGAATGCATCTATAATATAATTGCCATTGTATGCAAATCAGTACTAGACAACTAGATATGTATAATTTGGTCAATAATACATCCAATGAATGAATTAATGAAATTTTAAATAGACATTCCAAACAACAACGGAAATTATTGTTCCTTTTTAAAGCAGTTGAAGAGTATTACATATATTTATCGAAAAATAGACATTCCAAACATTACAAAATAAACATTAATAGTAAATAGAATAAATAAAAAATGTCAATAATAGAGAAAATTCTACGTAGGTATGTTCACTATATACTCGAACCGGTATATCTGTTAAAAAACAATTCACTATCTTGTTTTTGTCCCAAACATGTACATGCTACCCATTTAAATTAATGAAATATCTAGATATCAAATTGAATTTGTTATAATAATTGATCATTTGTTTCAATAAAACTCAAAGATTACATCGTAAATATTAATAATAGATAGTTTAAATACATGCCCATTTTATGTTTTGTGTCAAACCCATATAATAACGCTTGCTAATTACATGAATATGTTTGAATTTATAAATATAAAGAGTTACAACAATTGATTATGTGCCGCAATTAGAAATCAAACATTGTGATAAATAGTAAAAGACAAAAGGATTAGAAAATATTGATTAATGTTCAAACCTATCTAAAATGTTAATTTCTATCAATGTAAGACTGATGAAAATTTCAGGGCCCATTTATCAAATAAAAGAGTAAATGGGGTACAGCCCATAATAACTTATTGGGATCTTCATAGTGGGCCGGATTCGGGGTTTCTGACCCATACCAAATAAAAGGGTTACAGCCCGACCCAGTAACCTTCTTCATAATTCTAATATTGGCGCTCACAATTTTCAAGCCACCAAAATCATCACCCGCCGGCGCCAATTCCAACTGAGCTCTAGATAGAGAAGAGATTGAAGAGAGAGAAAACACCGTAAGTATATTTGTCTGTCTCAAAGAGAAGAAACGAATGGCGGACGCTTGTGATCCGCTCGATTTTGAGTTTGAAGAGCCCATTCACTTTTCCCCTCCACCGAAGAAAAAGTAAAACCCTTTTCCCCATTTCTCGCGTTACTTCCTTTTATCTGGCTAACTACGAACAGTTTATACTCTATATGTCTCTCTCCCTTGCTTGATTGTGGTGGTGTTCTTCCACTATCTCGATCTATGTGTATGTTTATAAATAGATTACTAACTGTTGATTAAGTCCGTGAATGGCAAAATTGTATCGTAAAATTTGGTTGTATCAGGCACGTTTGTTTGCACGCACATTGATATTATAAGAAGGGGAAAAAGGGGGAGAATGCTTCCTTTTCGTATTTTGTTCATCCCGATTATGACTAAAATTATAGTAGGATTAGCCATTTCTTAGTTCCGTTATCTAGTTTCTTAATCTCTTCAATGGACACTATTATATCTGACTAATTTCCATTTACTACATGAGTTTGATGATCACAAAATTTTCTCGAATATAAAAAGGTCTGTTTTTATTGTTAATATTGAGCTTGCACACTTGCAAGAGTGTTCTCGTACTCCACTATGTTAGGATGAGAATGAATAGTATATTAGCTCAGGTAGCATTGAACTGGTTATTAAGTGATTAATTCCAACAGTCATCTTTACTTCGCCAATGTGTTCTAGTGTTTTTAGATTTTTCAATCTTTATGGCATTCTACCCATAAATTTCATTCTTATCTTGCATTCTTTATCCTCTCATGTCATCATGAGACATAGATGAAAGGGTTTAACATGATAAGCCATATATATATGTGCAATATTTGGATATGGACTGTGGTCTATAAATACAATTGTTATTCACTCCATTTTCTGAAAGAGTCTGGTTTTCAGAAGGATTTCTATTTGCTTTTCATTTTTACACAAATGCACACATATAAGTTTTCTGGTAATGTGATTCTGTCGTGACTCTTATATTGTAGGAAGAAACTTATTGGGCTGGATGATCTCTTGCATGATATCCAGAAAGAGCAAAAGAGGCTTGATGACAAAAAAATCAAACAAAAGAAGGTCCGAAAGGTTTTTGATGCAGATGATGATGATGAGGATGCTGAAGAGGCACTACTGTCAGAATGTGTTGACAAGTGCGAGAAAGAGGCATGTTCTTTTCTCTTTATTCTGTTTGCTTTTACTTTTTTTTTTTTTCTGCAGAGTAATTACGTATTTTTGCTACTTCTAATAGAAAAATTTATTGTAGATAAATCAGATAAATGGTGATGAACAAATGCCCTTCTGGGGCATACAGGTTTTTGGAGATCAGGTACCATTTCAACATGTCTGGTCCATATCTCCTACTCCTAGATATTAATTTGCCTCTTGAGTAATTTGAAAAAGTTTTTTAATAGTACTATTTTTTTTTTATCTAACTTGAAGGAGAAGTTGCCTCATCAGGAGCATCCAGAACTGAAGAGTACTGTTCTCATGCAGTCATTTACGAATCAGAAGATTAACCCACTGCTGGGATTAAACTTTGAGATAGGTTTTTCTTCACTTAACTTTTCATGAGTTAGGCAGGATTGGACTTCTGATTTTGCACTAATTGTAAAATCCTGAATTTCATAAACATGCAATGAAGTTTTCTTTTGAATTGAAAAACCCTTAATCTACTGTAGGTGAAGATTTCCTTGACGGATTGTTGGCAGATGGCTGGTTACTGCACCTTGTGTGTACCTCTGGCTGTGTTGAGAAATCTATTGCAACATGGACATTTAACT
Source organism: Monilaria moniliformis (assembly GCA_034509125.1). NCBI lineage: Eukaryota > Viridiplantae > Streptophyta > Magnoliopsida > Caryophyllales > Aizoaceae > Monilaria > Monilaria moniliformis. The sequence goes on from JAYDZE010014197.1 coordinate 2,937, forward strand.
TAAGTTAGTATCATGTCATGTAAAATAATATACCAAAATGTCTTTATGAATTTCTCTTATGCTCTTTCGTCATGATTTTCCAGTGTTATATTCATCAAAGATGTGGTTGATGCAAGCTGCCTGTGACTTCTGGTCCGCTATATTCTCAATTAGAAATAAGGTTCTTTCTTTCTACATATGCATTAACATCATATATCATAATATGATCTCTTTCAGGTTCTAATCTTCAGGTTTGTTTACCTTTTATGACATTAAGCAGGCTGATACTTGTAATATCAAGATTGACTGGTTACCTAGGTATTCAGATCTGAAGAGAGCTCTCCAAACTTATGGCTTTCCTTTTGATTTGTCTTCTAGGTCTTCATCAGACATTGAGATGGTTTCCGCTGGTAAGCATTTCAATGCATTTAAAGTCTGAAATTTCAAGCATGCAGTTATGATCTTGTAGGACCTAATCTGTACTTTTGACTGCATAGCCTATGGATATTTCATGATTTTGCATACATGTGAAACTTTGTGATTGCTTGTGGTTGGGCCTATGTCAAAATAGATATAACTCAGATTAAACAGGAAGGATTTTCTCAAACAATCACATTCCTTATAGATGGGTAACTATTTTGCTCAACAGGCGTATGATGCCCATGAAATTTGGCTAACCGTGACAATAAATGGTTTGAGGCCTAGATGTACTTTAGTGTGCCATGCATTATTAGTATCTGTGGAGGGATAGTCAAATTTGGAATTTTTATCATAATCCTTACTTTTCTTTTCCTTTTGCTACTCATACTTGAAGATGTTTTTTTGGTGGTAGTTATTTATGTGCATGATATTTGAGAATCTGTATCATTAGACGAGTGGATATATTGCAGCTGTTTACCTCTCTTTTCAATCTTTTCATAGATTCTGTTACAGCAGGACCACCGCAAAACATTCAATGTTGGATAAAGTTTGTTGGTTTCTGTTGCCAATTAAGGTATGTATATATGATGTTGCTACTTGATATCATGCTTTCTTGAGTTAATTTTAATCATTTTGATGTCTGATTACATTTCTTTTTGTTGAAACATTACGCAAGTAATGCAACTCAGTAATAAGGTCTCCATGTCTTATATGCTACGAATAAACGTGTATTTGCAGGGATGCAGATATAATTGTCTCAACTCAAGAAGCACAAGAATTGCTGGTTATAATCATCTCTCTCTTTCTAGATCGACAACTTGTAGGACTAGCTGTTATATTGCATGAGAGCTTGCACTCAATACTAAATTCCTTCAAAGAGGACTGGCCCCACTGCTGTGATAAAGTAGCAAAATCTTTAGCCTCCAGGTTACTATCTTCTACTCCGACTTTTATACTCCCTCCGTCCCGCTTGACTTGGCCCGTATTCCTTTTCGCGTTGTCCCACTCGACTTGACTTGTTTCCTTTTTAGGCAACCACTTTACACAACATTAAATATGTTGGCCACACCTTTACACTACAATCTTTCTCACCCCGTGCCCAAAAGAAATGAGCCCAAGTTACGTGAGACAGAGGGAGTACATGATTAAATTGTGCTAGACTTCTCCGTAGTCTTTTAAACATGCCAATACATGTATTATAAGCCACTTTAATAACATTAGTGTTGGAATTTATAATGTGGTGTACAGAGAATTCTTGATTCTGGAAGTGTCATAAATCAAGTGTTATTTCTTTTCACTATTTGCTTTTATTTGGGGCATAACTGGAACAGTTATTCTTGACATAGGAGCATGCATGTTATCTGAATGCCAGGAAGTCCTGTTTACAGTCTTTTTGGAGTTATCATTTTCATACTCATGCTCTCCGTTTGATTATATGGAGCATATCTTCCTTGAATGTGATGTTCGTGATGTAGATTGCCTTGCAATATAAATTGTTTGAGAGTGGTGGAGAGTATTGGGGGAGTCAATGAGAGAAGTAAGCAGCTTCGAAGTGCAGTTGCGCTACAATTTCTTGCAACAACTTTAAAAAAGAAGGTAGTTGCCCTTGATCTTTTGTGGCAATTCTAGTGTATTCCTGAAATTGAACTTCGAGATTCATCTTGTTGCTTCTGTTCCGATATATGCTAGACATCTGCTCTTTCTTATACAACAAGAAAACTGGGCTTGCAGATTGGTTCTCAAAGTAACATAACTAGTCATGGGTTCATGATTTGCTGAAGAGGAATGTAGATTATGGTTATGTGTGCTTATTCATTAAGTGAGCAACCTCAGAAATGACGTTTTTATCTGCAGGTAAGTAACGCAGTGGAGATCCTAAGATCGCTAACTGCTGTAAATGTAAAAGACAAGAACTGTGATCTCTTCCAAATGTATATATGCTTGAGTCTGGCAGAGAACTGGATATTCTTTGACACCGTGTCAGAAGATAAAGCAGTAATACACGATTTATGGCGCACTTGTATCCGCAATTGCTCTTCCGGGATCTCTATCACTGATTTGCGGTCTTATGCTTCAAACGTAAGCAAAGAATGCATCTTCTTTTCTCTCACTCTTGATTTGGAAGAGGTTGACCATTAATAGTCATTTGCTTTTTCATATCAAACAATATAATTTCACTTTTAAGTTATTCCTCCACTGTGCAGGTCCGCAGTAAAGCTTCATATCTTCTTCAAAGCAGCGCAAATAAGTGATTCGTCTACACGCGTATCTTCTTACACGATGAACTTGAATTGTGTCTTGTGATGATTTTGCAAGATACTACGGATACGGTTTGAGTCTGCAACTCTGCAGTACTCACATACGAGATCCTCTATTCCAAAACCGTATTTCATATCCTATTCCCTGTGTCTTAAAATAGAGGATCTTGTCTGACTGGCTCCATGTGTGGATGGAACGCAAAGCTTAGGGTGCATTTGTCATATTATCTGTGCTTAATTTCAATACTGTACTGCTTAAGATGATATGGTTGACAGAATTAGATCTAGTATTAGTGTCAAAAGTTGTGTTGAGTACAAATTTGACTAAAGATTGTAGTATTTTACTTAAATAAACCACTTTTTAATCAGTTAACCCATACGTGCACATAATATAATGTGATATTGGAACTTCATAACATCATCATTCAATGTAAATCGAACAGCACTTGGTGTGAATGCTATTATAGAAAGTATTGCGATTGAGTTTCAGACATTTTATTAGCATACTTATATTTGATTGCATTGTAGTTGCTTACAAATTTATTATGGAGAAACGAGAGGAAATAAATTTTCTTTCTCTCTATGTCTCTTTTCTTTTCCATCTTTGTCTATACAAAAGAATTTCATCATTTTCTATTTTTTTCACTCTAAATGAGAAAAAATATTATCATGAGATAGTGTGAAAATATTATTCTTCATTAGAGTGAAAAGAAGGAATAAGAAATAATGAAATTCATTTCTATAGATAATGATAAAAAAAAGAAGAATTTAATGGGAGATAATTTTCTTTTTCTTCTTTTTTCCATGATAAATTTAAAATTAATTAAAGATAATGCAATCTTTAATAAGATATCACAATCCGCACAATTTCCGTATGGAATGATGAATCGAATTGCAAACACAATTTTTTATTTATTGGTATTTTTGATGTATAGTTCAACTTTCGATTAGATATGTCTAGCTGCGTCGGTGTTCCACTACATTTCAAAAATAAATAAAAATAAGAAGATATGTTAGGAATTATATTAATTGTTCGATACTTCTTCCCTTCCGCTATAAATGACTTGTATATTTATTTAATTATCCTATTATAAATGATCTAGTTCAAAAAAAAAACATTTTCACACAAAAAGATAGTCAATTTAATAGACACTATTATATTAATATAAACATATTATTTTTTTAAATTTACATATTGAAATCAAGTGTACTACTAATAACGTGACGTAGGAAGTATGAATTAGAAAAAAGACATCACATTCCCCCCACCCCAAAACAATACTTTGACTTGACTTGATGGTTTCTGAATAAAAGTACTTTTTGAAAATATAACAGTGATTGCCTACTGACTAATAGTTCACAAATAATATCAAAGTATTTTTTAAGCCAATAATATTAAAGTAATACTCATACAACACTAACATTTTGAGAGTATGTGCTAAATAATGTAAAGAAAATGAGTACACTATTTATTTGACGTAAATGGATTTAAGGGATACTTGGTTTTTTTCTGGAACCGGCGGTTTTATTTGGAATTGGAATTGGCAGAAACGGTTAAATTGAAACCACAAATTTGGTTCCGACAATTCAGTTGTGGTTCAAGTGTTTTTGAAATCGGAACTGCTGGTTCTAGCAGTTAAACCGGCGGTATGGGGCGGTGCAGGCTAGGGTATAGGGGGACAGAGCTATGGTCTGCAATTTCAGACGAAACTGTCGGTTTCTACTGTGAAACCGACGGTTTTGGCAGAAAAACCGACGGTTTTGCAGAAAACCGGCAGATTTCTTATTATAACTATTTTTTATTTCAAAATTCAAATTCAAATTCAATTTTTTTCTCACTCATTTTTTTCTATAAATATCCTCTCATCATCCTCATTTCAACTCACTCCTCTTGTATTAACAATAATTCTCTATTCTCTACCTCCAATTTGTTTCATCTCTACCTCCATCATACTCATTCTAACTCACTACTCTTGTGTTAACAAGAATTCACAATTCTATAAAAATACTTGATCGAGCACATTCCAAATATTACTGTAGTACTAACAAGATCAACAAGTTAGCAACTGCCCCTAATATCCAATTGGAATGTACCTTACCCAGTGTTCTCAGATAATTGGATGTGATGTTACATAATTTCTCTTATTAATCAATCAATACTGTAATTTATTAGTTATTGATCTATTTATACTCGTCTTCAATTTCGAATTTTAATCAATTTGAATTAAAAAAAAAAGAAATTGACAAAATCGGAAATCGGAATCGGAACCGCCAAAAACCGGCCAGAAACTGACGGTTCGGAATCGGAACCGGCGGTTTCCGATTCCAAACCTAAACTGGCAATTTCCTTGGCGGTTCGGTTACGATTCTGGATGCCCTCGAAACCGGAACAAGCGGTTTGGAATTAGAACCAGCGTTTCCGGAATGATGGACATACCTAAATGAACTATTATAGTTTACTCAATACTTGAGATAATTTATAGTTATTAATTTAAAATAAAAATGTTAAAATTTAATTTTTGTAGTTAAAAGATGATCTAATTCTTTACTATAGTTAATATATAGATCTAAGAGACTTAATACATAATTCTAGAATATTTTTCTTTTTGAGGAATTACACACAAAAGAAGCGAAAAACACAAACACAAATACAAACCACACACCATTAACAAAAGGATCCAATATTTGTTGACGCAGAATGGTTTAAATTCTCACACACGCACACCCTTTCACTTCCGATGTGGTGAGCTAATTTTGAAATATTAATAAATACATAAACGATATCAAAACTTATTTGCAACCCATTACAAAATAATTATCTAGATTCGAGCACATACATACATTACAAAATTAAAGCTTATATCCGATTTGGAAGCCAACAATATTTGCATTTAAAATATATATGTATTATAGATTGCAACGTATTGTTTTATGCAACTTAGTACAAAAATGCAAATTTCGGAAACAATTATACCAAAAATGACGAAAAGCACACCAAAAAGGATAGGAATCCTATTTATGGTAATGGACGCCACGGAGGATTCCAAAATTCAACCACAAGGGCTTTTTAGGCATCACGTTAATTATACTCGGAATTAAACCACTAACCCAAAAAGCACATTCATTTGTGATAAATAATTTAATTAGGAGATGACATCGTTTTTCATAAGTTTTTAAATAAAGAAAAGGATAAATATAATTTGTGCAAAATCTAATGGATGTCACTTTAGACTTATGTCATAATCGCTAATGAGGCCTAACTCAAATGACAAGGTCGAGGTACCCAAAAACTCTCATTAGCGAGAGGTCTTGGATTCAAATCTCGCATATGTGTGGTGTATTTTCTCATCTTATGGTGCTGTACTTGTCCAGCCTGTGTGCGAAGTTGTTTGTCATATGGTAATGTAGTTGTCCCGCCTGCGTGCGGTGTAATGCCTTAATTGTTATGATCTAGATCACTTGTATTTTCAAAAATGAGTTTGATGAAATTATGTTTTTGCAGTATCCGTGAATAAATTTGGACGGACAAAATTACATTTTTTAGATATGAAATAAAATAGTACAATTTAAATGTAATATTTTATAAAAATTATTGGCTGGACGATAATTTTGGCTCTGTCAGTTACTAGAAGGAAACTTTATTACTCCAATGAAATTTAATAAAGGATATCAGCTTTCACACGACTTTCCAAGTCAGTGGCGTCTTTTTGTTCAATGGTTTGCATCATGAAATATATAAAGTATTCATTTATAAATATTTTTGGGCCTGCAGTTTTTCCACGACAATGGTCAAAGTCCAAACACGAACTAATAGTTACTACTAGTAATTTTGTGAAAGATAATTCTCTCATTTAGATATATCATGTGATAATGTGAGTTGATATGTCTGATTAATAATATTAATCAATCAAGCTAGTAGAAAATTTCATAATAATATTACATCAAGAATAAAGCTCCAAAAAACTTGGAGAGAGAGAGAGACACATGTCATTGGATAAAATTAATTCCTTGCGAATCGATGAGTAGCACTCTCTTGCTAGTTTTACTAAATCTTTAGGGATCGTTTGGTATATAAGTTAATCTATATTATGATAATTTATCTATAGTTATTTTTATGTTTGGTTAGCATTTTTGCCAAATAAGAAGTCCCCTGTTAATTATTTGACCCGACTACATGTCACTAAGAATGGTTTTTTTCTTTGAAATTTTTATTGAGAAAATTGTTATCCTTATGTTAGTGTAACTTGTGGAGGGGTGAGATAACTTATCTCATGAAAGCATGTTATATTAACATGACTGCTATGTTAACATGCTTAATCCTAACCAACATACCAAACGGGACCTTAGTGTGGCCGGAAAATTGGCCTTGGCGACTCTTGAATATTGTACTTTTGTTTTCGACTAGTTGATTTAAGCAAGCTTAATTAATTTTATTTTCTATATGTTGGAAAATCTGTGTTACAGAGATAAAGACTTGCCGGAAAGTTACACGGAAATGGAGAAAATTACAATCGAACAGAAAAAACAATTGAACCAAACTAATAAAAGGAACTACAAAAACCGTAAGCCGAGTCGAGGAGTCCTCTTTCCGCAAGACGAGATACGC
>JAYDZE010014208.1:0-10198 GCA_034509125.1 Monilaria moniliformis
AATAATAATAATAATAATAATAATAATAATAATAATAATAATAATAATAATAATAATAATAATAATAATAATCTCAATCAAAGTCCTAAGAAATTATTGTAAAAAAGAAATAGATAGTGGCTAGGCATGGGTCACCATCTCAGAAGTTGTAAAATATATTAAATTTCGGTTAATAATTAATCATTACCAAAATATACAGTGTGAATATTGCACGACATCAATTTCCATTCAGTTTGCTCCTCTTTTTCTTTAATTTCTTCCTCCTAAAACCCTAGCTATGGAGCCGTTTTCGCTGATCATTAGGTTTAGGGCTCGTGGACCACCTCCAAAACGGCTGCCGCAGCCTCTTCTCCGCCGCCCCTACCTGTCCCATTTTTCTCCCATGCCGCCGCTGCCGCCTTCTGATTGTGATGGAAAAACGGTGTCGCTGACGCTGGTGGTGGCTGTGGCTTTTCTATCTTCAGCGATGACCGTAGCTCCAACACCTCCTTCTTCAATCTCCGATTCTCATCGTTTAATCTCTCGCAGTTTTTCTTCAAGATCTCGCACTCTACCTCAGTTTGCTTCAATTTACTCCTGCAATTAAACATGACAAAACAAGGTTTCAGTGTATGTAAATATATAGATATATTTGTGTGTATGGATAGTATTGAGAGAGAGAGAGAGAGAGAGAGAGAGAGAGAGAGAGAGAGACCTCGCTCTTCTGTTTTGAAACCAAACTTCAACTTGTCTTGGTTTGAGATTCAATTTCTCTGCAAGGGCCTGTTTTTGGCCCTGCAGCATTCGATCATTTACATTAGCAATGAACAATTTATGCAATAATAAAAAATAACTAATATGCAAATCACAGAATTAATTAATAGATATATTTACCGTGTTGAGGGTGGTGTGCTGTCTGAAACTGTCTTCAAGCAAGGTGGTCTGATCCCTAGTGAGCCTCAATTTTTTCCTGCCATAATTCATGGAGAAATTGATGTCTTGATCATCGTCTTTGCTAGCGTTGTGATCATGATCAGGTCTGATCATTTTGGAGTTGAGATCATGATTATTTGGATGAATTGGGATGGAGAGATCAAGAAAAAGAAGACGTTTTTTCTTGTTTTGTGGGATTTCTCTTTTTGGAGAAATTTCTGATAAGCCCAAACCGAGGCCAAGGCCAAGGCAAACTTCACCATCTCCATTATCCATTTTGAGATTTCTTGTCAAATGAGTTAGGATCTGGAGGTCAGTTAGGACATTTATACTGTTATATAATATAATGGGGTGAGTAATAACAGCTAAACTATATTTGGGGTGTAAGTGAGATTAATCACACTTTTAATTATGTATTTATTATATGGAGTGATTATCAATGCCAAAAGAAAATAGAGTCATAATAATGACATGCGTTAGGCATATATATGACTCCTAGGAGGAAACCAAGATAAACAGAGAGAGCAATCACCAAGCCTACTGTTTATTGCATGTTTGACTTACTGTTAATCTTCAGAGAAAGAGATATAAAGGCTTTATCTATGTGAGTCTTTGCCTGCATTTAGGGGTGAATATAATGTTTGAATTTTAATAAACCGTATTGGAAAAGACTAACACGAGGAGTTAATACATTATAATGCTCAGGTAAAATGGTTATTTAATATACTTCAACTTTGTAACTTGTAACCCCTCGATCATTGATTAATTTCTTTCTTTGTTTTCTATTCTTGACTAGGATTTGCTGGAATACGAGACTCTCTCTCTCTCTCTCTCTCTCCCCTTGTTTTGCATAGCTTCATGAAAATATGCTTGAATTTTAATAATGGTGAATTGGCGATGGAGCATGGAATTAAATAGGCTTTTTTCTATTGCCGTTTAATATCACGACTATTAATTTATTTAATTTTACAAATATATGCACTAAGACATCTGACATGAGATCAAAACACCAACGAAATTAGTTTAGTGTTTCGACCGGAACCTTGAGCAGTTTCTACTTAAAAATTAGTATAATTAAGCTTTTTTAATAATAGATATGCAGAAAGAAAGAATGATAATAATTGTAATTATATTAACCCTAGTACAAGTAATATAAATAATCTGCTCAAATTATATAAATCCAGACCGAATATAGGGAACAAATAGCTATATAGTTCAAGAATTTGTTTGGGCTAATTGACGATCGTGAGAATAAGGGCATCAACAGTGCTATATATATATCTAATTTTACTGTGCACTATTAATGGCGAGAATTAGCTTTATAGAGTTGAGGGAAAAGAGACGTGTCGTCACTGCATTTGTTCCCTAATGAATTAATTCACACACGACGGCAATTAAAATAATTTTAATAAAACCTTAATTCATATTTTGCATAGAATGAATATCATTATGATTAAAGAAAATATTTTTTTTCTAGCTTAATGCGTCATGTGTATATGCTTAATATTAAGCAATATTTAACTGCTTTCTTTATTTAAACAATATTTAACTTGATACCGTTTTAATTTAATTTAATTTAATTAGTTGAGATGATCATGATTTCGGTGAACGAATATGGTGTTAAACTATGAAACCTAGAGTTACTATACAAACCCATATCTCCTCCCCCCTTTTCATGTCTTATTTTTCATTTTCTTATTGTAATTGTACTCCTTTTTTGCTGATAAAGGAAAACCGGCGACACATGATGTTCGAGAGTTCAATTTTTTTTTTTGTGGGTAACTCTAGAATTATACAAGAGTTTTCAGAACAAAATGTACTTACAAAATTTTGTGCAATGGACTCTATCTATTCCATAGATTTTATCTAGTATAGTTTCCTTGTCACCCAACAAAACTAAAAAGAATGATAATTAAAATATAAAAAATAGAACAAATTTTAATTTTATTTAATTTATCCATTTTTTGTGAGGGAGGAACACAGAGATCCAACCACTACTTCCTAAAACCATTTTCAATGGTACTGGAAAACTCTATATTGATGCTGGAATTCGCTTTAATGGTGCTGCGAAACGCATCCAATTATGTCCTCTCTTTTTTTTTGAACAGTAGTGACGCATATATGTGTTCTTCTGTAGCTAGCAAACGCAAACGCCTTTTTCAATCTATGAAATATTGCATTCAAGTCCCCATTATTTGTGTATTAAAAAATAGGGAAGGGAAGAGACATACCTTAGACGAAAAAGAAAGTTGTTTGAGACTTGTTGGAAAAAATTTGTGAAGAAAAAGACGAGCGGCGCAATTGAGAAATTTCGTCAAGAAGAAAAAAGACTAGCGGCGCAGAGAATTTAGGGCATACAATTACCTATTATTTAAATTAAATCCAAATAATGAGCTATTATTTATATATAGGCTGAAATTTTAATTTTAGTTAAATATAATTAATGTACTGAAATTTTAGCCTTTACACTTTAAGTGAATTTATATTGTTATTAGGCAACTCAAAATAAGAGGAATCTCTAATAGAAAAATAAGACGTGATCAATATATAAATATAAATATAAATAATTATAGAGGAATACTCAACTGGTCAAAGTTTATTGTTTATTCCAATTTAATTGTTAATGTTATTTTGGCATGTTAAATGTATTTTAATTTTAATTTTTCAAGTTGCGTAATTTTCTTATTTAATAAATGATATATTTAATATTTAAATATATTAATAATAAAATGTTATTATAATATTTAATTTTATATGAAATCAGTGATTGTAAAATAGTGTGGGTTAGTGTGTAATTTAGATAGAAATATATAGGTATGATTGAAAAAAATAAAAAAATAAGTAACAATGAAATATTATTTTGGGTTTGAGTTTGGTGTAAAATAGAAGAAATGGAAGCTCGCAACCGGGAGGAGAGGGAAACCAACCGAAATGAGAGGGAAGAGCAGGAAGCGCGCCATCGGGAAAAGAGGGCAAAGTAGGATGAGCAAGCCCAGGCGTTGGCTGTCCAAGTCTCTAAATGTTCGAGTTAATACAGCAGAGTAGCCAAAGAGACATCGCATGTTATTAAAAAAATGACTCTATCGACAAAATTAGGAAGATGTAGATTATTTTAGTTGATTTGTAAATAAATTTTAGTGTATTAAATTTTAAATTTAATTTCATTTCAAATATTAGTTTGACTATTAATTTCTTATGAATTTACTAATAAATTATAAACTATTTAATAATCAAAATAAAATCTTAAAAAAATACTGATAGATTATTTCCGAGCACCACACATGCCCGTTAACAAAAAAATAACAAATTTTCGAGCACTAACGTGCTCGGTGCCATTTTAATTTTAAAAAAAATCCAGACAAATGTTCTAAGGTGCTTGGTAACATCTTGTTCTTGTTGGTCGTTCACGTTTTCGAGAACATTAGCATGCTCGGAAGATGGTCCTCTTTCGTCGTTTGCATATGGTCATTAAGATTTCCAAGCACTTGTTGGTGCTCGGAAATGGTTAGAGTTTCTGAGTATCGGTGGCGGAAAATTACTGAGGACAGTTATACCGAGCATTAAAAGTGCTTAGTAGGTGCTCGAACTAAGAACAATTGTGAGTAGAACTTTAATTTACAATATGGTTATCATCGACCCTCGATCTAAGGCTTCAACTTGTCGCAAAAATCAGGAACACAAATTAATATGGTCGATAGCATTAGCATGCATTTACTCAAGAAGTCAGAAGAGAATGTTTGCATTTAATTGAAATTGACTTATACTGATTTTCGATGTGACTACTTAATCTTTTATTTTCAACCAAAATATACTTAATTAGGTTAGCACGTTTGGTGCCACTTCTATAATTAAGTCATTAAAATGGATTTTTTTAAAGTGCTTATGGAAAGAGTAAGGTGTTCAGTGAAAATGCATTTTAAATTCTATTCACCAAAGTGATAAAATACAAATTAATTTACAAGTCACAAAAGAGTAAGTCCCTAATCCCTTATCAAAAAGTTTATTTAAACTTCGATTTTTTTTCAGTATTATTCCTCCTTTTATTTTTCACATTTTATTATTTTTTTGCCTCCATATTGTTTGACTATATCAACTCAGATAAACAAGATTCTATGTATATAAATGTCGTGTTTTCTAACTACATCAAATAACGTGATAAGGTATGTTTTGTGTATTTTAAATAAGTAAGATGTAGTTATTAGAATGTGATATATATATATATATAATATCATTTACATGATTCAATCTAACTAAAATTGATGTGCTTATATACTAAAGTTAGAATTTTCTTTAGTTCAATCGTAGAAATAGAAATTTTTAAAGAAATAAAAAATCATCCTCGAGTTATAGTTATATATGGCATTCCATCAGTTTACTCATGCTAAGAAATTAATGTCTATTTTCACCTAGCAATCTGTACAAAGAATTACTAAAGTATGTTTATCGGAAGATATCAAATAGTCTATTTCTTGAGTTCCACTTCATGTATTACTTTTATTTATTCACATATTTTTTAAAATTTTATTTTTATATGTTTTAGTTGATTTTTTTTACTTATTATCAAGATTTTGTTGCACCAAATTAAAATATATAATTATTTTTTTAGAATTTATTATCATTAAATAAAAATTGATTATTAGAATTGATAAATTCCAATTTTAAAAATAATTATTAATTATGATATATTATATTATAATAAATAATAAATATTATTCATTTAGAGGTAGAATAAGATAAATGAGATACAGAAAATGAAACACTGAATCTCATTCATTAATTTATAGTGCTTTGATTTATGGATAAAAAATAAGTAGATCCACTAGTTGAACTCAATTTCTTGGCCCAGAACAAACCATACAATAACATAAGGTCGGTTTTTGTATATGCTTTCTAAGGGTTTTGTGGTCATTTCCTCTTTTACCTCAATAATACCTAATATATCCGTCATTCAATTTATTGACCCTAAAAGAATTAGTACTCTAATCATGAATTTAATGTGCCCAAACGTGTAAAGAGTGTAACCCAAAATAGTTGTCACTAGTTATATATTCTCTGAACTTTCAAATTATCCCTGTTAAAATCTGCTCAAGATTATTAAATAGATTGGATCGTTCAAAATGTTTGCTAGCTGCATTTGCTCTTTTGTAGCTCGCAAAAATTATTATCCTACTTATCGATGGATAGTTGATATGACTATCTATAACGTAGTAATGTAAACTATCTATAACGTAGTAATGTAAACTAGCATGACATCCATTTGATAATGTTACTTTCTCATTTAGAAGTTATCAATGGCGCATCCAGAAATGGAAAACGGAAGGGGGCAGAATTAGTTGTGTTAAGTTAAAATTTTCAGCCATCTTCTTCTTTGGGTCGGGCCGGCGGCTAAGGGAGGTGGCGACCATGACAATTTTCCGGTGGGGGTAAGGGGAAATTGCCCGTCGGGGGGAGTCGGCTGCCCCCTCCGGCCCCCCTGCATACGCCACTGGAAGTTATTGATTATTTCTACATTTGCTTTCAGTCATTGCGATATAATTTGTAGATAAGGTAATAAGTAATACCTAAGATCTTAGATGGATATGATTAAAATCATCAAAATTTATATTTTATTTCATGCAGAGCTAGCTCAAACTTTTTGTGATCTGCATGCAGTATACTGTTAAACAAATCCTTTAGCTCTCGAGATTGACCCCTGGCTCAGTGATCACGTGTTCGACAAACTCACACTTTCAAGAAATAAAAAATGGGCTAAACACGCCCTATGATGCATTTGAGTCAAGAAAATATAATAGTTATATTGCGTTGTCAATAGTAGTTGAGTTCGAAAATAGGGTTAATGATTATATTTATCCTATTTTTAGTTATTTTATCAATTATATCTTAATTTTTGAAATTTACTAATTTTATCTCAATGTTTAGTAATTGTACTAATTATATTCCAAGATTTTAATTTATCAATTATGTTCCTATCTTTTCAATATGTATCAATTTTATCATCGAAAATTCACTCCACCATTAGAGTTGTGACACAATGTGTCAAGGGATAACCTATTACTTAGCTCCAAAAAATAAGTTGAATACAAGAATACTAATATTTCACTTTAATTTTTATTTTTTAGAAATAATTATCTCAAAATGACTAATAAAATCAATACAAGTTCGAAACATGAGGAAAAATTGATAAGTTGGAAAATTTGTGATATAATTGATAAATTTTAAAGCTTGGAATATATTTAATAAAAGTACCAAAGATTGTGATAGATTCGATCATTAACCCTTAAAAATACATAAGTTTTAGCTCAAATATAGTGTAACTTTTTTTTACCAAAATGCCCCTAGCAATTTAAAATAGCTTAAGTTGAATGCTCATGTGAAAATCAAAGGTTTATGTGAAATTATTCAATTCGCACAATCATGTGAACTATTGACTTTTTGCATGAATTTATACCGTCACGCGAAATCGTTCAATTTACCCGATCGCGTGAAACTTTGATTTCACCTGAACCTTTGATTTTCACTTCATGCGAAATCATTCAATTCGTGCGATCTCGTGAACCTTTGATTTTTTGTATAAACTTATACTATTACGTGAAACTATTAGATTTGCACGATCCGTGAAACTTTTATTTAGCATGAACCTTTAATTTTCACATATCATTTTGCACTATCACGCGAAATCGTTCAATTTGCGCGATCACATGAGCCTTGAATTTTTGCATGAATGTGATTTTTTACAATTTCATTAAAGGTAAAATAATTTATTTATACAAAATGGGTAGAATTTATATTTTGAAATTTTGACTAATATTGACATATTGACGAAGAAAATTTGCTATTTTTTGCTATTGTCACAAATTCATTTACTCCCTTGGTTTATAAATAATCAAGTATCATATTTTTGATATTTTTCTTATTCCCTAATAAGTATCTTATTTAAAAATTGATGGTATAATTACGAAATTCTTCTATTTTGCCCTTATTTAATACTTTTTAGAAGTTGATGATTAATTATTAATAATTAATAAAGATATATAGATAAATCTTCAATTTTTTAGTATGTGCAAACAGTTATGGACATTTATTTATAACTGAAAGGATTATCTTCTAACATTCAATCAGTTTGGTCCCACCTTTGATTATATCAAGACTCAACATATATGAAACTCTCAGCATAAGCTAGATAAAATACATTTTTCATTAGCATTCAATATTGTTTATAACCAGTATTACTTATCCCCAGTAATATCAAAATATATAAGCTGAAATCTGGCTCGATTAATCATGAGAAGAGATAATCTTTTTGAGTCATAAGAATCAATATTATCATTTCCCTGTGTGAAAATATCCCAGTTGATAGCAGCAAAGTTTGATTTATTATAAATATCTCAATTATTTTAGACAAGAACTTGTTCACATTATTCGACAGGCCTCAGAATTTCCCAATTAGTCCTCAATATTGGAGTACACATTTATAATTTTACTCTAATCTCCCCTCCCTTTTATATATTTATCGTCACTGTACATAGGTAGTTGGACTTAATACCGACTTGATAAAGATTCCAACCCGTGCATCCGGTATCTCCTATATATTATACTTCCATTTTCCTCCCAACTTTCCTTGCTCATCTCCTACAAACACCACCCTTGTCCATCCCAAACCCCAAACCATGATCACCGGAAAAGACATCTACGATGTCCTCGCCGCCATCATCCCCCTCTACGTGGCCATGATCCTGGCCTATGGCTCGGTCCGGTGGTGGAAGATCTTCACCCCGGACCAGTGCTCCGGCATCAACCGTTTTGTGGCGGTGTTTGCCGTCCCTCTCCTGGGGTTCCACTTCATCTCCACCAACGACATCTACGCGATGAACTACCACTTCATCGCTGCCGACTCCCTGCAGAAGGTGGTGATCCTGGTCGCCCTCTTCGTGTGGCACGCCTTCAGCAAGAACAGCAGCCTCGAGTGGATGATCACTCTCTTCTCTCTCTCCACACTCCCCAACACCCTCGTCATGGGCATCCCTCTCCTGAGGGCCATGTACGGAGACTTCTCCGGCAACCTGATGGTCCAGATCGTTGTGATGCAGAGCGTGATCTGGTATACGCTCATGCTCTTCATGTTCGAGTACCGCGGCGCCAAGATGCTTATCACCGACCAGTTCCCGGAGACCGCCGGCTCCATCACCTCCTTCAAGGTAGAGTCCGACGTCATCTCGCTCAACGGCCGCGAGCCGCTGCAGGCCGACGCCGAGATCGGGGACGACGGGAAGCTCCATGTGGTCGTGAAGCGGTCCACGTCAGCGTCGATGATCTCGTCCTACAACAAAGGAATGCACTCGAGCGGGATCACGCCGCGCGCCTCCAACCTCACCGGCGTCGAGATCTACTCGGTCCAGTCGTCGCGGGAGCCGACGCCGCGCGGCTCCAGCTTCAACCAGACCGACTTCTACGCCATGTTCAACAGCAAGGCCGCCAGCCCCAAGCACGGCGGCGGCCACGGCTACACCAACAGCTTCGGCGGCGACGTCTTCTCGCTGCAGTCGTCAAAGGGGGTGACGCCGCGGACCTCCAACTTCGACGAGGAGATGATGAAGATGGGGAAGAAGAGGGCAGCGACCGGGCGGAGCATGAGCGGGGAGCTGTTCAACGGGGGGATGCCGCCACCGCCGCCGTCATACCCGCCGCCGAACCCGAGGAGGAAGGACAATGTGAGCGCGAGCAACAACGTGAACATCAGCAACACGACGAGTAGCGCTAGCACCGCCATGGGGAACGTGCACATCAGCAACACGACGAGCAGCGCTAGCACCGCCATGGGGAACATGCACATCAGCAACAGCACCAGCAACGCCAGCACCACTGTTCCCAACAAGGAGCTGCACATGTTTGTTTGGAGCTCCAGCGCCTCCCCGGTCTCCGAAGCCAATATGAGAAACGCCGTTAATAAAGCTGCCTCCTCGGATCTCTCCAGCATCGACAATGCTGCTGTTGCTCATTCAAGAGGTCTGTTTATTTTTTGAAGTCATTCTTTTTCAATTTAAATTAATTTACTGATTGTTTGATCTGACGACAGAGAACGGGAGCCCGGCGCGGAAGATGAACGGAGAGAAGGAGATTGAGATGGAAGATGCAGCAAAATTCCCACCAAATGCATCTCCATATTCATGCCACAAGAAAATGGATGTGGAAGAAGGTGGAGTGATGGACAGAAAAACACAGATGCCACCAACAAGTGTGATGACTAGGCTTATTTTGATCATGGTTTGGAGGAAATTGATCAGAAATC
>JAYDZE010014219.1:0-28373 GCA_034509125.1 Monilaria moniliformis
TATCAATTAATTAATTGATCAAATTATATTTAAGCTAATTCTAGCATAATTAATTTAGTTTAATACAAATTAATAGATTGTTCACGTATATTAACTTGTTTGTATATTTTCTTTATCTTTTATTTTTGTTTCTCATTAACTTGTTTCCGTCAAAAAAATTCAAAAAAAAATCAATTAGTTGTTTTAATTTATGGAAATAAAATCTTTTTTTCAAACAAAATAAAATCATCTATATTAAGGAAAGATTAAGGATATTTCTTCTTGAAATTAGAATTGAAAATATTATCATCATTTCCTTAATTAACGTGGATGGGTAAATATGTAAAATGTAAATTCAACTAAAATAGATAAATTTCTTGATTTTCGAAAATTATGAAAATTGACAAAATTATCCAACTATGTATATACATATTATGTTAACTTATCATTACCCTTAAATTAATGTCGTCAAGTGCATTTTTGACTTGATTCTTAATGGAAGACAACTTTTTAGGAAGACAACTTTTTATATAGTGATATTTTGTAATGTTCCCCGTGGATAAAGAATCTATGTATAAATTACTAGTAATGTGTGTGTATACATATGTTATATATAGCTAGTGGGAAATTATATACTATCAAGCATTTAAAAAATAATAGTATATAGCATCAAAGGCAACGTACGGTAGCACTTTGAAATGTCCTCAGCGGTGTCCCATCCCTTCCTCTCACCGTTGACACGGTGTCGTTTCCGGTGATCGTCGGAGGGTCACTCGCATTTCCCACCAACGTCACGATATGCATCGTTTTAGTCTTTTAGGGATATTCACCTTTCCCATATGTTAATTAATTTAATCATCATTTAGTCTCGTCCAATTTTATATTATAAGAAAGATTATATGCTACATACCTAGTGTGGGCATACCAATATACCTATAAACACCTAAATTAATGCGTATAACGACCCTACGAGTACAGTGAAGGGGAATGTTGTTGACTGCGTCATTGATGGTCACGAAATCGCTGCTCCTGTCCTGGCTCTCGGTTAGTTCCGTTCTATTCGACTCGGCCAGGCGTAGCTTCCAGTCGGAGACAATGCTCATCTTTTGAGCAACAACTACGGATCTCTCCTTGTGACATTGGACCTGCAAAGAAACCCACGTGTCGAAGTTCATGCCAGCGTTGACGGCCTCGGAGCAAACTATGTTCGGACATAAGGTGATTGAGAGGAAGAGGAAGAAGAGATTAACGGTGAATCGGACATGAAATCTAGGAGGCATGATTGTTTGTGGTGATGGTGTGGGAATAAGGACAGCCAGTTGCATGAACAAATAGTGGAGAAAAGGTTAGTACAAATACTAGTGCTAGAAACAGGACATATAATTGATTGGATTCATGAAGTGACAAATTAGTGGAGGGAAGAAAATCTCGTGATTGACACGTTACGATACATGAGGAATTTAAAGGCCTTAATTACACTCCAAAATATGTATGCGCCATATATTTCACTATTGTAGGATGTCCTTGAGGAAATCTTGGCTCGTAGACTTAAATGAGGGCATTTTAGTGAAAGGACTTTAGGTAATGTTTGGTAGGATTGTTAGTCCGCCAAGATTAGTTTAATTTTGGTTTAATTGTGCAAACTCATTGTTTGGTAATCAAGAAAAAAAAGTTAAGCCCGCAATTAAATCACGACACACGTTTATTTAGCAAAGTCCCGACGCTAGAGTGACCTTTTTCAATTATTCAACCTAGTTTATTAATGGTGATATTAATTTAAACACACTTCTATATTAACCATTATTTCCTCTTTACTCCCTCTACCTCTTCCTCCCCATCCTCCTCTCTCTTCCTCCCTTTCCGCGCCATTGTTGCCGCGTCACCCTGTGCCACCGCCGCCGCCTCGCGCCATCTCTCTCTCTTTTCTCCCCCGATCTGTGAGAGGGATAGAGAAGGAGAAATGCCGCCATCGCCTTTGCCCTTCCCCCTCTCTTTGGTTTGAGACTTGGTAGCTGCACCACCATCTTCGCCTCTTCGCTTCACTGTCGCGCCACCACCACCGCCCTCGCGCCACCACTTTCGCCTCATCCTTCCCCTTCTTCGATTATATCGATTTGACTAGCTTGTATGGGGAGAGAGGAACGACGACAGAGAGCCGCCGACCGATTCTGTGTTTGATGTGTTGATTCTATGTTCGATCTCAGATTTTTTGGGGAGCTGCCGAAAATGTGTGTGTGTATTTGTGGCGGTCGGCGGGGAAGTAGGTATGAGGTGGTGGGCAGTGGCAGCATGGAGACGGCGGGCAGTCGACGACGATGGACAGTGGGTGGAATACCCTAATCAATGGGGTTGTGATGGGTGGGGTGGTGGTGGGGTTTGGAAAATCCTAATTTTAATTAATTAATTAATTTATTAAAATTTGCCTAAGTTGAAATTAAGATTAATTAATTTTAATTTAAGCAAAAATATTATTTTAAAGTTTAATCTATTAAATGACCTAGTCTACTAATTAAATACTTGACTAATTTTATCTATCAAACAATAACAATAATTTAACTTTCAGTCCAATACAATATAAACACAATTTTAGTCTAACATAGATATCAAACAAGCTCTGAAAGTGGATTTGGCGGTAGGAGGTCCCAAACATTGTCTCCATTTACAGATTAGCCATTAGCATGTGGTTACAAGGTTAAGAAAATGAATGGTTGTAATCCATCACTCAACATCCTCTAGTGGTGGGTGCTACATATTTTCTAAACTAAAACCACATCGGAAAGTCAACTTCGTAATTTCTTGCATATCAGCTTATTCCCAACAGTTGCTCTTTTATTTCTTATTTCTCTTCTTATTCCATATGTACGTAGGACATAAGTTTCAATGTACGTGGCGTTCAATAGTATATATATATATATAGGAGATAGATCAAATGAGACTCCTTATCGTGAGTTCGTGAATTCAATTTTTATTACTGCACCAGACATATAAAATTATTGAATCCATTGTATAATTTACTAAACTCAAAAAATGAAATTTACCCGAGTTAGAATCCTAAAAGCAACCAATTTTTTTTTTACTTTTTCGAGTTAGTAAATTATACAACATATTCATTAATTTTATACGTACGGGTGCAGTAATAAGAATAAGACTCGCAGACTCACAATAAGAAGATAATTCATAATAACCAATATATATAATCATGTGCTACATTCATCTACTAAGGAGATAAATTCACCATAAATCTTCGTGATAAAAAACTAAAAATTATTTTCATTTATCACCAATATTTATTATTCTCATTTGATCCTTTTCTTATATATGTGTGGCGCGTATGTAGCATGCATGAGATCACCTGTGTGCATGCATACCTTCTCAGGTGCATGATGTATTTTTGTTCCAAAAGATATAAAATTAATTTTAAAGCAACTTATAGTACTGATTAAATTTATATATTTTCAACCTTGTTCATTCTTTTTTTACCAGTCTTATAATAATTAAATGATAAGTATATCGTCCAATATATGTAAATAGAAGATGAAATACGATCAGAAACAAATAAAAATCTTATAAACCATTTCCCAATTTCTGAGGTCCAATTTATTTCAAAGCATAAGTATACGTCATGAGACTTCAATTGGTTACACACATGCCTAATTATATCTAGTTACTCACGGGCATTTCCCTAAATTAAAACAAGAAATCATCATATAGAAGCATATTCAATAATTCGCCATCACCGGACCAGGGCGGGCTATCACCTCCCTCAAATCTATCAAGACCATAATAATGCTGCCTATAATCTAGCTCGAACGACATGAAATCATGAAACGTGACTGCAATTTGATGGGCCTCTACGACCTCAGATGAAAATATCATGAAATACTGTTCGACCAATCGGCCCAATAATCTACTTGTACATTTTAGCAATGTCATTATACTTCATCATCACCCCACTAAGGGCATCCGCAGCAGGGGCGGATCCAGACGAAAAAAATAGGGGGGGCGAATTTTTTTTAAATATAATACACAAATATATTTTTTATAATAAAATAAATAACATATTACAATTCAAGTAGCACTAACGTCTGTTTACCGCGACAACTGACTTCTACGAGTATCTATAGCTTGAAAACATTTCAAAAAAAATTCATTAGAAACCGTAGCGAGGAAAGACCTTTCATTGTATGTCACCAAATTGTCGTTCAACCAATCATCTTTCATCCTATTTCGTAGGTCGGTCTTGACAAATTTCATTGCAGAAAATACTCTTTCAACAAATGCAGTAGCTACAGATAAGAACAATACCAATTTAATCAAGCGATAAACTAATGGAATAATTCTCTCTTTTTTAGTTTCAACAATCTTTCGAGAAAAGCTACCCAAATGTTCAATATCAATCAATCGTGCATCTCTTCTCGCAATATAAAAAAATAGCTGTTCGGGGGGGAAGGGGGTAGGGGTGCGTGGGGGTGGGGGGGGCAGGCGGGGTGGGGGGTTGGGGGGGTCGGCCGCCCCCTCCCCTCCTAAATCCGCTGCTGATCCGCAGTGGGAGGGATGCGTCCCTTCTCGCGGATGCATCTCGTCTCGGCGAGATGGGATACTCGCGGGTCGTGCTGCAAGGTGTTGGGCGGGACGGGTATCGCGAGGCGGAGGAAAAGAGGGCGAGCCATCCCGTCACGCGCCTCTCCCATCTGTATCCAATGAGATGGGCACGTGTTGCCTACTCGCTGCCCCCGTCGTACACACCAGAATGTACGTGCACCGGGAACGAGAGGTTGTCGAACCCCGACTGATGGCAGATTATTTCTACGACTAGCCACGTTTGGGGGACGATGTTTTCTAGCGTTGGTTCCATATGCGTAGAGATTTATTTTTGCGCATAACAAATACATTGGCTGCGCAGGAAGAATACTTCCAGCAATGGCCGAATGCGCTCGGACAGTTGGGCCGTTGAACACTTGTGAAGTGTACCTCGACCATTCGACAGCTGGCCACCGGTGGATGCGCCAATATGTTTGACGAGTACCTGCACGTCGCTGAGACCACTATGCATGAATGCTTGGGGCGATTCTGCAAGGTTGTTTGCGACGAATTCAGCGCTAATTATCTGAGGACCCCCACAACCTTCGACTGCCAACAGTTACCTCGTCTTCACAAAACATATCATGGCTTCCTGGGCATGCTTGACAGCATTGACTGCATGCATTGGCAGTGGAAAAACTGTCCAACGGCATGGAAGGCCGAATACACCAGTGGTCACAAATGCTCTCATCCGACGATTGTGCTAGAAGCAGTCGCCAACCACCGCATCTGGATTTGGCATGCATTCTTTGGTGTCCCCAGATCTAACAACGACATCAATGTGCTCAACCACTCAGACGTCTTCAAAAATGTATTGCACGGTAGATTACCAACAGTCCAATTCACGTCAAATGGACGTTGGTACAATATAGGCTACTATCTTGTCGATGGTATCTATCCAAAGTGGCCCACGTTCGTGAAGTCCTTCTCGTGTCCAACTGACCCCAAAAAAGCTTGCTTCACGCAGAAGCAGGAGGCCGCACGTAAGGACGTCGAACGAGCATTAGGCGTTCTGCAAGCACGATTTTTTTATAATTAAGGGTCTGACGCGTTCGTGGTTCTAGAAAATTATTGCTGATATCATGTGTGCGTGCATAATAATGCACAACATGATTATCGAGGATGAATGACCGAATGCTCCTAATTGGGCAGGCGAGGATAATGTCGGCTCTTCGAAACAAAGCCCTAAATCAAGGTGCGCTGCAATCATTCGGCGACTATCAAAGGCGTCGTGAGTCGTCGCATGATGCCGTCAACCACGATCGGCTCCAATTCGATATAATCGTAGAATTTTCGCGCGCTTTTGTCCCCTTCACGATTGATTATGTACTTTTCACATTTCAATAATGTGTTCGTAGGATTCTTCATTATGTAATTTTGAATATTTTAATAAAATTAGCCTAATTTATTAAATCAAAAATTGAATTTAATTAGAATGTGTAACATATATAAGAAATAATAAACGAATAAAAATTAAAAGATGGGTCCCATTAATAGTTAAGAAAATGGATTGTTAAGAAATGAGTAGTGCATGCGTTGTCTCTTAGTTAAGGAATTTAGGAAAAAGTACTGTGGGATCCATGAATAGTGGATGAATAGTATAAGGAAATGGATGGTTAATGAATGCTACTGTGAATGACCTAACACTTCCAATATTATTATTAGCATGCATTTTTTCAGAAAATCTTGGAAGCCAAAGGTCACGAACAAAATCCCTCAACTCCACGCCATTTGTGTCGTATTTAAGTTGCTTTGCAGGCTTTACTATTCGATTTCTTCGGTAGTTCTTGATTTCATTGTCAGTTCGACCATGTAAGAACTTAGCTATTTTCGACCATTTACAATACAATTTTTTTAATTAAAGCAACTACAAAATAAATTATGTAATCAAAATTCAAACTTAGACATCTTTATATAATATTTCATCGAATATAGCATCCATAGAGGCGGTGGAGCTCCATAATGCAAAGCTGCTCCTCAATTGTAAAACTCAATCGTCGAACATTTAGTTGCAAGTAGTTTTTCCATCTCAATCTGCAACCCTTGCCATTCCGCCTCAGCCCTTTAATAATTGTAAAAACCATGAAAATATGATCGTCTCAAATCTGAATTATCACGTGTCAATTTCTTTATTTAAAATATTACTTATTGATCTTTAAAATTTAAAATTAAAATATACTATTAAAATTTCAAAATAGTGGATATTAGACACCCCTTAGTTGTTTTGTTGGAGAAACTCTAGTATTCGTAAATGGTAGTTATAATAGATCATTAAGTACAAAGTTCAGCAGCTCCTTCGAGATCCTCCCATGGCGGCGTCCACCGCGATTACAAATTCCACAACCGCTCTCGCCGCCGTTAACTCTGGCCACCACCTCTGCCCTAAATTCACCTCCACTTCACTCATCCACGGCCTTCGAGAATTCCGCCCTCCTCCGCTCGGTCTCGCCCATAATTGCGCTACAAATGGTTCTTCCCTACCGATCATTAGAGCTCAGAATTCTCCAGGTATGCAGACGTTAATAATTGTTATTCTGGCATTTGGTTAGCATTGCGTACGTAGCAGGAGATGGAGATTATTATCGAGACATTTCGACAGCTCACTAACTGTTTGATGAATTGTCTCTGACATTGTAGATTACACACCTGATGCCAATTTCTACAAAGTTGAGGCAATTCTGAGGTTTGCTTAATGTGCTAATCTCCTATTTACATGTTTCTCGATAGCTCGCTAACTTTTTTGTTTGTTTTTTATTTTTTCTTTTGCGCGCCCTGCTGCTTAACTTGGCTGGATTTAGACCGTGGAGGATCCAACAGGTTTCTTCGGTAAGGACATGTGTTTGTTGGATTGTTATAATATAGATATATAGGGAGTTCGTGACACTGTTTTAATCACAATAGCATGCAAATTGATTTGAATGTCATTTAATTGTCTTGAATTTTGTTGCATGTAAAGAAATCCACATTATTTTTTATTAAAAAAATAATAAAAAATCTATCGATATGCCAGGCATTTGTTTCATAAGCCAAAAACATAGTCATTTCGGTTTACAGTTGTGTGGATGATAGCTGCTGTTCGTCACAATCATTCTGTATATTCATAGATGTTGATTGAATCAATATCATGCTACATGATGATGACCTTGGTTTTGAGGGTTTATTTATCGTCATTTCCTCTCTACTATTATATGTAAAATTATTCCGAGTTGGGGAATGTTTTGGAGCAAGTTTAGAATGACATCACTATACCACTAGTCGTAGTTCAAGATATTAACGTGACATCTTTGATATTAAAGTATAACATTAATCATGATACCATGGCTAATAATTTCCCAATGAATGCGACAATGTCTTTATCCTGGAAAGCTACTAGCACAACTTTTATTGATTTGGAACAATAACCAACACATATTGTTGAGCTAAACCACAAGAATTGCTACATTGAACCCTGAATTTAGAAAACCTATCCCAAACAGGATTGAGCTATTGCTCCTGGAGCTTCAGCATATCTCTGGAATTTTCTGAATTTATTATTGTGAGACACGTTTTTCTTGTTATAATTTGAAGGAAACTATGTGTTTCTGAAGAATTTTTTCTGATAATAACCTAGGCATTGTTGAAGATGGGAATTCGTGGGATTACAGTTTCTGATGTGCGAGGCTTTGGAGCTCAAGGTGGCTCAGCAGAAAGACAGGCTGGTATATATATGTATACAGTTTTGTGGTTCATGTTATAAGGATCATCTTATAAATGCATTTTATATCCCTGCCCCGGGCTGAAGATGGCTACTAATGCGTTTAAAGATATGTATTGCATTCCTGGGGCATGGAAACACTAGGGAGGTGGATAAATGCTTTGTGTCCATCCTCAAGCACAGGGCAACAGAGTTCTATTGCATTCAAAACCATTTTCTCTCTATTTCATCTAATGTTGTGCTCTCTTCAGGCTCTGAGTTTTCTGAAGACAATTTTGTCGTGAAAGTAAAGATGGAGATTGTTGTGAGCAAAGATCAGGTATAGGAATCTAAGGAACTTTTGTTTTAACCATTCAGTTATATCAACCTCAAAACTCATGGAATGTTGTTTTCTTCACCTTCTTTTGTGTAGGTCGAAGAAGTCATTGCAAAGATAATTGACCAGGCAAGAACTGGAGAGATAGGAGATGGCAAGATTTTTGGTAAGACTATGAAAGTGATTTCTCTTGTGGTCTGAGATTCCTCTTGGACCCCATTCTTTCTCCAACCTATTACTTTATCTCTAGTGATTTCCTGTTTAATTTTATATTCTGCCTCATTTCCCTTCTTTTTAATGCTTTATATTTCATGAAAAAGACAGGACTTAGATCTTCACTGAGAGTATACCCATATCTAGAGAATATGCTAGTTATATTTTATGCTAGTCTTGTGTTTATGCTGCTAGTTTCTTGTTATATCTAACTTGGGATTCTTGATTCTTGTCATAATTCAAAATCAGACTATGAACTGCAGTGAGATCTCAAAGCGAATAATAATTTGTTGATAGAAAAAGTGATTCAATATAAGAATTGAAAATAGAAGTTAATTTTCAACTCCCCCCCTTTTCTTCGAAAATAAAAGAAACGGAAATAAAAAATTGTAACCAAGAAACTAGTTTGTGATTTCTAAGCAACTACCATCAACCACCTTTAGGTGAACGTTTTAATTTGGTCTGTCATCTGTGCAGTGAGTCCTGTGGCGGACATAATAAGAGTTCGTACAGGTAAGCGTCCTATTTAACACATTGCGCTTCCATCTCTATCTTTTCGTTTGTGTATTAAGTAGTTATGGTCTAATTCAGGCGAGAGAGGAGAGAAGGCTGAAAGGATGACAGGCGGACGTTCTGATATGTTCTCCGTTGGATCCTCCTGACCTTGAACAGATGAACAAAAAAAGTAGTGCATAATTCAGTATTTCAAACATATTTCTTGTTGATTTGGCAGTCTTGCTGTGCTTTTTAAGAATGAAAACTAGTATAAATCATTTGAAGTTTGGACATTTTCAGTCATTTGCTCAGGTTCTCTTCATTATGTTTTTCAGTTTTTGCAGTGAACCTAGTTCATTAGTGAAGAGTTTGTGTGACTTTTTAATTTGGTTAATTGCCAGAAATAACAAAACGTTTATCCGAATTTGTAATCTTCACGCAACCTTTAAAGCCTTGCAATTACAAGATCACTGTTTTTTATATAATTTTTTGTATAGCATTTTCAGTTTTGTCATCAATGGTTGTCTTTATGTACCCCTAAGACGATAATGTATTGTTCGAGTCTATTGTGACGCAATATTTTAATATAATGCCGTAAATAGCCAAAATGACAATGTATTGTCGAAAATTTAGGGGTGTTGTAATTATAAAAAATTAAAATGTGTTAATTACAATTTTTTGAGTGCAAAAAATTCGATAGATGTCGTATCATTTCCATCAATTCAACCCCTTTTATTTCCACCAATGAACAACACTATTCTATTTATTTAGTTCAGGTGAAAAAATATAAAAGCTCAATACAGAATCTGATGGTTATGTGAAAGCGCTAATATTAATATGCCGTTAAACAATTCTTCAGCAATTGTGAAAATACGCAAATTGCATTAAATTATATATTAAATATAAGAAAACGAATATAGCAATTACAGTTTTTTTTTTATTTTTAAAAATAGTTAGTAAAAGAGAAGAAAAAGAAAAAGAAAAAGAAATGCACACCATAAAATATCGCGTTGCTCAGGTATTACGCTAGCACACGACTCATCGTTCTGTTGGGAAGATCTCTAAACCCCTGTCCATCCTCTCTGCTCCTCTCCATGTAAGAATTACCTCTCTCTCTCTCTGTCTCTCTCTCTATGCTGTTGATTACTGAATTTCAACGATTTGTGCTGATCCCTGATATTGAGATTCCGGTATGACTTTGTGCGTTTGTTCGTGAGATTTCATTTTTGAACTTTAAGAAATTGGATTCATTATATTTTTAGATCCTCGTCGGCGATCTCATGAGATGGTTGTTTGAATTCCTAGTTGCGCTTATTTGTCATCAATTTTTGCGTCCGATGCTCGATCCGATCGTGTTGGTGTTAGATCTCGTGTTTTTGGAACCAGCTTGCTGAGGTTAATTTGATTCAGATGTAGGATTTGATAGTTTCTGCTTGGATTTTGGACAATATTAGTGTAGTCCTTGATACGTCGCCTTATAGTTGTCCTGATGATTTCATTCTATTTTGCCTGATGGCATGATTCGTTCATTTAATGTAAAAGATGTTGAGGAATGCATTAAGAGCAGATTCAATTGTAGTGATCTTGTACCATGGGTAAGAGTGGCTACATTGAAGGTCACATCAGAGCCTCCCGAGCTTTGATACAATTTGGTTGGTTTTGTCTTATAAGATCACATGGTCAATTTCAGATAATAATGAATATACTTGTTTTCATCTTTGATTTTATCCGAGCTTTGTAGGTTGGGAATTTGATGGTTTTGATCTACGTTGTAGCTTACGTTGTATTAGTTGGCAGTTAAAAGATGGGGCTCTCTTTCACGAAGCTTTTCAGCCGGCTGTTTGCCAAGAAAGAGATGCGTATACTCATGGTAGGTCTCGATGCGGCTGGTAAAACAACCATTCTCTACAAGCTCAAACTTGGAGAAATTGTCACCACAATTCCTACCATTGGTAAGTTTCATCTTTTCCATTTTGCAATTTATGAAATATATTATCCTTGATTCCTCATTGATGCATTTTCTGAGTCTTAGTTGCCCCTCTATGTAAGAAATCTTGATTTGTTGAGACAAATTACACCAATAAACTCTTAAATTTGTTGAGCCTGATTGGGTGAGAAATGAGAATCATCTTCAACTTTTTGATCATAAAGGATGATGCATTTTCATACTGGGATGCAACATCTGGGTTCGAATCTCATTAGTAGTGATTTTTTATTTATTTATTCCATTATTTCTTGTTCACCAATTTTATGTGCTTGTTCCTCATTTTTATTTTTCACGAAAAATCTAGTTCTCACTGAATCCCTACCATGTATATGTGTGTGTGTGTGTGTGTGTGTGTGTGTGCATTCCTTTATAAAATTTCCTAATCCATGATCTTTACAAGATTAAGTGCAAATTCAACTTTGTCCTGCTGGTATATTTAACTACCTTAGAACTGTTTCATTTAAAATTGCCTAATTCTTAATCACAAGATTAAGTACTGTTGTTCAGGGTTCAATGTGGAGACTGTGGAGTATAAGAACATTAGCTTCACTGTTTGGGATGTTGGTGGCCAGGACAAGGTATGCATTTCCCTGTTTTGTTCTTCTTTCTGCCTGATATATGTAAAGTGTCTCGTGGTTATCACTCTGTTGCTAAAGTCTCATGAGTACATGCTCCCAGTTATTACTAGGTTTTGTTCCTGCATCAGACATTCGTTATGAATTTATAATTTAAGAAACATCTTGGGTTAAGAAAGCTAGTTGATTGTTGGTGTGTCAATTGGTATGTCTTATCTAAAGCACTAGAAAGGCCTTGCTCTTGTTCTTCTGGAAGTGTATATGCCCTTTTGGTGTGCATCCATGTGTCAAATATTTAAGTATAATGCACATAACTGGGGCTTGATGTCCCCATGTGCAGGTTGAACTCTGTTAAAGAAGCGCCTAAATTGGGTGCTATAATCAACAATTTCTATAATATTGCAGGCTTCTCCATACCCCCCCGTCGCCCCGCCCCCCGCCCCCCACAATTTTGTGCTCATGCTAACTTGACCACCTTCAAGTTTGATATTTTTTTCCCAGAATTTTATATACTGTCTGTTATGTAGATCCGTCCATTGTGGAGGCATTATTTCCAGAACACCCAGGGCCTTATCTTTGTTGTTGACAGCAATGATCGTGATCGTGTTGTTGAAGCAAGGGACGAATTGCACAGGATGCTGAATGAGGTAGACCACAATAATGATTACGATGCACCACAATAAACTGAGCGATCAGATGAGCAAATAAAAAACTACGCTGCACCACAATAAACTGACCAAAAAATTTCTGTTTCCCCCTCTTTTAGGACGAGTTGAGGGATGCTGTTCTGCTTGTTTTTGCCAACAAGCAGGATCTTCCAAATGCAATGAATGCTGCAGAGATAACTGACAAGCTGGGCCTTCATTCCCTCCGTCAACGCCATTGGTATAGTCTCTTATCATAACTCACGATTACCTTCCCCTCTGAATTAGGCATCTTTAAATCTTATGTTTTCCTCCATACATCTGCTTCTGGAAATGCAGGTACATCCAGAGCACATGTGCAACTTCCGGTGAAGGACTCTACGAAGGATTGGAATGGTTGTCCAACAACATTGCCAACAAGGTAAGAGTTGCAACTATAGCCAAAAACAATCAAATCTATTCTTGGTACTACCCGATTCCATAATCATCTTCTCAATGCATTTTTTTCAGAGTTAAGCTCTTCAGCTCGAGATGACCTTGCACTGCGGCCTGTAGGGGCTTTCATTCTTCATCACTCGGATCGTAGCATTTTATGCTGACAGCCTTGGATCCAGTCGACAACGTTGCCATCTTTCGTCTTTCATAATAATAATATATAGATATCTTGTCAACCGTGTGGTTCTTTCTACTGCCGTTTTGTGGTATAGAATCAAGTACTGTAATAGAAACTACCTACCAATCTCGATTTTCACTTTTGATGTGACAGTTATATTAATAAATTACATTCTCGTGAGAATCGCTGGATCCTTTTTGCTTGAGGTGATTTTGCTGAACAAATAGATAATCAAATGGGTTAATATTTATTTGGGTAGCTGATATGGAATAAAGATGGTGGATGCTATATGAAGTAAACAGAGTGCAAGATTCGAAAAGCAAAGCAACGAACGGGTACTTTTATTGAGAGATGAACGAATTGTAAGTAAAAGTGTTGGAATAAGGAAATTCATCTTCTTGTGAGGCTCCAATCTTTGTCCGGATTCTAACCGGAATCGATGCTCGAGACTGTGCTCAACTTTGCCCATGATGTCATCGGCGTTCCAATGTTGATATGCGGGCGACATCCATTGGTGCGTCCGGGTGCTCTCTTGCCCTTCCAAGGATAGTATCTAAAATCGGTTCTGGACCTCAATTCGCCCTGCCTACTAGGCGGACCGTGCACCCGATGTGGTGGTCGGGCACCGTGTGTCGGATCTTGCGTTTCTGGTCGTGGGGAAATTGGGTGATGTATGCCCGATGGTCGGTTTGACCAATATGGCTAGTGCTAATTTGACGGCGGTCCGTGATGGAGGCACGACTCTGGATGCCGACTGTAGTTGGTGTTATGATTAATATCCATGGCCTTGCGGACGTTGTTGAGCGAGAGTGGGTCAAGAATGAGGTGATGACAAGTTGCGGGGTTGGCATGTTGTGGCGGACGGAACCTTCCTGGATGACATTCAACATACCCATTTGAAGGGAACTCACATCGCGGAAAGACCGGTACAAGGGTGTGGGTATGTGTGCCGACGAGACTGCCCGTAGGCCGTGGCAGACTTGTTTCCGAATGAATCCCGTTAGGAGGCCACTCACGCGGCACGTCAATGGGTGGCTGTTGGTCACCACGTGCCACAAGTTGTGGAAGGGGTGGTGCTTGGGTTGTCGATGGCCGCAATGCGTGTCATGGTGGTTGAGTTCGGGATTCCTGGGATGGTGCTCGAGACTGGGGTGTGTCTTGGGTAGCTCGGTCGTTTTCCAGGGGGAGTGGTACTTATTTTGTCGGCCTATCATAATCATCCGAGATTTGGATGACTTGTGTCCAATTGCCTTGGATTTCTTTTTCAAATTAGTCAAGGCACTCTCAGATGCGCTGTTCTGATGGTGCAGGTTCGTTTGGCCCTTTGGTTCCTTTAACTTCACTAGACTTGGCCGTTGGTGGCTAAGGAGATATTGGCGTGTGGTCGTCCGACCAAGTCAAAGCGGGAGTGTTCGTGGTCGCCGCGATGGCTGGTTGTTGGGTGTCCGTGGCTTTTGGCTTGTGTTCTGGTTGGCCGATACTCTCGAGTGCTTTCTGCCGCTGCCAAAATTCCTCGAGGTGGGCTTCAATTGCCGGGATTATGAACATGTCGATGGAAATGATTTGTTGCTGGATGATTTCCATCGTCTTCTTCAATGTGTCTAGGCGTTGTTCCATGCTTTGTAACTCCATAATTTTTGATCCGACATGTTGGACCAATTGATATGGAGTAAAGATGGTGGATGCAGAATTAAGTAAATAGAGTGCAAGATCTGAAAAGGAAAGCAAAGAATGGATACTTTTATTTAGAGATAAATAAATTGTATGTAAAAGTGTTGGAACAAGGAATTCGTCCTCTTGCGAGGCCCATACCCAAGCCAAATACTAAGGCTTGTTGATTCCCTTAATTCTCCACACATCTCTGTCTAACCTCAAGAGGGATATTTATAGATACAATTCATGACTCCTATTCATACATGGCTCGGTCAACTTAACAATATAGTCACGATAATGCTATCCTTTACAAAAGATAAAAACAACATGATTATCCTTTAAGGAGATAGTCATGAGATTTCCTAAAGATAAAATTAAAGACTTGACTAAGGACTCTGCCTTTGCTCCGAGTCCATTGTGCCTTCACGTCTCGTGCCTTGCTCGCGCTCGCGTGCTCGCTCCTACTCGCTGAGCTTGTGCCTGCCTTGTCACTTGCCTCCGCATAGTCTCGCGCTGCTTTGCCTTTAATAATGTGTCCCTTGTGCGTATCCAAGTAGCTCACTTGCACTAGTCGAATGCTATTCGGGAAACTTTATTGCCTGAATAGGCGCCCACAATTTGCAAGTTGTTAATAGGGGTGAGCATTCGAATTTCGATTCGAATTTTTGCCTAATCCGAACTGATCTGAAAATTCGAATTTTTTTTAAAATAAAATCTGATCCGAACCAAATTATTCAAAAATCCGAATCCGAAAATCCGAAATTCGAACTTTAAAATCCGATCCGAACCAAAAATCCAAAATTGTATAAAAAAATCCAAAAGACCTAACAAAAATCCGAAAATCCAATTATCCGAAATCTGAAAATCTAAAAATCTAAAAATCTAAATTATAAAATAATTTTTCTAAATTAATACCAATAAAATTGGTAGTATAGCAAATATCATGTGTAAAATTATATATATATATATTTATTTATTTATTACTAAAAAATATATTTCCGATTTCGGATTTATTCTAATACATTTGATCCGATCCGATCCAATCCCATCCGAAAATCCAAAATTTGCCCAAAGTGTAATCCAAACCGAACCAAAAATCTAAACCAAATTTTAAATTTCAATTTGGTTCAAATGGATATTCAAATTTCAGATATTTTGCTAATCACTAATTGCTAACATTACATATTCAAGAACATGTTACATTTTTCCACATGTTTTGTTTTCTTCGATATATTTTTTTGGAGGAAATCACGTCGATTTCTAGTTTAAAGTAACAAATTGGTTTTGTGGTGGAGAATGGCGTGACTAGTCAAAGATTTTCTGGGTTTGTCATTAGAGGAATAATGCTTCTAGTAAAATTTTAGAGGATTGCTAGTTCCTTGTAGCAATTTAATCAGGTTGTAAGCCGTTGTACGCCATAAAAACCCGCCATAAAACCCCACATAAGCAACACAATTATTCAATCGGACTATCATCGTCGGCACATCAAAAAAGTTCCAGGTTTTAAACTAGAAATCACTACCACAATCTGAATGCCAATCATATTGAAAATACAAAAAGAGGAGACTGAACCTTCACACGACAGAATCTCACACAAACTATCAGCAATGCTTAGCCTCTCTACAATCTTCCCCCACAGCAATACTTGCTCAGACCATAGGAGAAACCAAGGACCAAATACTACTCTCTCTTCTTCAACTTCAACTTCAACTCGCCATATATACAAAGCTCCTCGGCAGAGCTCAAGCCGCGGAAGGGGCGGCGATGAACTTTACTCCATGTGCAGTAGCTTCATTCATCACTGAAGCAATCAACGGTTGCAGCGCTCCAGCCTCCGCACGGCCGACATCAACCTGGCCGTGAGATTTCTTCAAGTTCAAAGACTCGTCGTTGTAAATCTCCCACCATTTCTCAATCAGCATTTTTATGTCTTCTCTCTGCATGTTCTCTTCTTTCCCCGTGTACCTCCATGGCTTGGATCCCTATCAATTTTTAGCAAATAAATTTATTAACTAATTTTTGAAATTAGAGAGGCAAGTCAATAACAACCATGATTTTGGAATATTATTTATTACTATTAGTAATTAAATACCGCAGCGCAGTAGTGAACGACTTTGACTTGGTCGAGCTGCACATTTTCTGGGTGGCGCCATAGCATGGCTAGAACGAGGTTGTACACATTCGGTATTGGCTTGTACACATCCCTAAAATACATGTTCAAGAAATCCTGCCATAAAATCAACAATCAATTTAATCTCATTTCATAATCTATCAATTCTTGATAAAGGGTCTCTCTCTCTCTCTCACACACACACACACACATGAATATGTACCTGCTCAGCAAAAGAAGTAGGAGGGGTGATCTTCAGGGTATCAAGGAGACTCTCATAGGTGGCAAGACTGGGCTCGAAGACGAACATGCCAGCGTTGAAGTAGAGCGCCGGCGGAGGGCCCATCTCCGCCGGCCACTTCACCTTCTCCGGGCACTGCTGGCAGTAGCCAATCTTGTATTGAGGCGTATGACTCCACGTTTTCTCACAGAAACAATCCATCACCGCGTACAAGTAACCATCCTCCAAATCAAACAGATGATCAATGTTCTCGAACACTTGTATATCACCATCCAAATATATCATCTTGCTGTACTCCACAAACTTCACACCAACCCAAAAAAATAGAAAACAAAAATCAGCAAATTAAAAAAATTATAGTCACAGCTAACAAATGCCATGTCAATGAAACGAAAAAACATAATGCATGACTGAATTATTTTAGGTTCCGGAATCCGACAAAAAAACGTGTTTTGGCATGCAGTAATAGGGGTAATAACATCACCAACATATCATCTAGAAAGTTCTAAACTAGTTCGGTCGATTTAACGTAGGTACCTCCCAGATACGGAGTTTGGAGTAGTTGATGATGTAATACGCCATGGCAAATTGCGTCTGATTTTCCGGCGGGTTGACGGGCTCGATCTCCCGAACTATGCAGCCTTGCTCCTCCAGTATGCGGCGGTGCTCCGCCGGCACGTCGGGCAGCACCGCCACCACTAGAGGATACGCCGCTTTCACCTTCCGCAGGCCCTTGGCCAGCCCCACCACGCCCTTCACGTAGTCCCCGTTGCCGGCCAAGAAAGTGACATAGGCCCTCGACGGCAGCACCGCCGTTTTGGCGAAGTCGGCCGCTTTAACCGCCGCCGCTGCCGTAACGAGTTCCGGAGCCATGGAATGGGAAAATTTATCTATTCAGAGGTTTTGCGAAAATGAGGTGAATTTGAAGTTACTGTTTTTTGTTTGAAAAGAAGAAAAAATTGAATCTTCTTTTTTCTTGGCTGAAAGAGAGAAGATTGCGAGCTTAATCTCTAAATTTATTTGATTTCTTGGTAATTTGAATTGATAGAGGAGAGTTTATATAGTTGTAAAATGGGCAACTGTTTTAAATTTCTCAAAACGATATTGAACCGCGTGGAGACATGTGTCCCCTCATATGAACGGACAGCCCGATAAGGGAATCTTCTGGATACGGGGGGAGGGTAATTTGGGAAAAAGCGGAAGAAGCTAGAATTCAATTATTTCGGGATAGTAGATCGACGCTTGGTTGTTATATTAAAGATGACAATAGTTCTTCATTTATTCTATGGTAACTCGAATTTTCGATTTAATAGTTGAAGGGGAATGATCGTACCAATTAAATTACGTTTCATCGTTAATTGTCGGTTACAGGTCACAATTTATTTGTTGCTACAATTTTATTATCACAAAAAAGCTTAATATAATATATTAATATCACTAATATCTTCAATGATCAGTAATTTGATTATAACACAAAAAATTTACTGGGTCACTCCTTGCGAGGTTATTAATCTTAGTTGGTTGGAGTCAGTTCATACCAAAAGAAGTATAATAGTAATATCAGTTTTCTTAGCGAAACTAGCAATATGAATATTAGTTTTTCTAGCGAAATTAGTAATAATAATATGAATACTGAATATGCTCAAATAAGACAATTCTTTCTGGGAATTATAGGTATCAGTTTTATCCGTTTCCCTGGCTTAATCTATGGTGCATTAAGTTTAAGGATGATTTGATTCACTTTCCATTACTCAAATAAGTATAATTTTTCATAAATTCACGGGCCTAACTTTGAAAATGAATCATTATGAAATTATAGTATTAATTTCTTTTCAAAATATAGATTTTTATAAATTAGAATAGATTTCTATAACTTAAAATTGATTAAAAAAAAACACGAATCGGGGCCGGTTGAGACACTCAACAGAACTTATATACCTGTATTTGTCCCATTCTTATAATCTGTACTCCATTCGTCCATAGAAACATGAACACTTTCTTTTTTTGTCATTACTATAAAAATATGAACATTTTTTTTTCTTTTTTGCATACTATTCATCACAAATTGTTACAACTATTTATTTAACTTCACATAACAATATCTTTAAAGTGAGATCATTTCTTCATTCACAATATAAACAATACTAAAATGAGATATTGTCTCCACTCACAATACAAATAATATTAAAGTGGGACCATTCTATATTCACAATAAAAACAACACTAAATTTATTAAAATTTATGCCCAGAGCTTTATTGATGTTTTTATAAGTTCGAGGGAGCATTTTTTAATGTTGAATGATTGAACTCATTTTCTCTTATTTTATGGTTTATTCAAATTACAGGCTCTTATAAATTATATAACTCTAGCGGTCGCCGAAATCATGCAACAAATTAGATAAGTGAATAGAAAAATCGAGACTACTAATTTAATTATGAAAAAAACTTCCATGCACTCTGACTCATGGTGCGCGCGGATCCTTCAGCCCGGGTCCGACCCTGTCGCGACCCGAGAATTTAAAAAAAAAAAACAACTTTCCTGAAGACAATATATATTTATGTGTTACTTTATATTCAAAATAAGGAGATAGTCTAATGGTAGGGCATGCACTATGGATGAGATGTAATGTAGAACATCGAATTAAATAGATGATTGAATCACTAATCATATTATATAAAAAATATTGTATACGATGAGCTCGACCTTTGTAATAATTGATAAGATTCTAATTCCGAAACGTTCTAGTCAGTTGTCACATACACTCTTAACCAGTTGCGTTATTTTGTCTTTCAGTGTGATTGAATATTTGAATTTGAACCTAATTTAGTCTAAATATAGTGATTAGCGGTGGAATTAAGGTAAGAAGTGGAAAGCAGTTTATATTTTCAATCCAACGGTATTGTATCGAGTTCCTTTTATCTGATCGGACGGTGGAGAAGGCTCGATGGAAGCTTCTCGGTAGGACTTGGGGTATTTTGGGAGAACCGTCGAAGAAGCTGGCGTTCACGAGCCACAACTTCTCCACCGTTACAACTCTCAATTACATAACTATAATTTTAATATTTAATTTTCAATTTCTAAACGAAAAAGTTGATATGATATTGTTGGATTATTTGAATATGTTTTTAAAACATATCAAATATGTTAAATAATACTCTTTCCTCTGATTCTTTATGCCCAAAATTCATTTTGATTTGTCCCAATTCATAAAAGCACCAACACAAGTGATTTTTGTGTAACATTAATAACAAATTAAAGACAAAATAAGAGCATTAAAAAAATCTAAAAAATTGGCCAATTTGTTAGACATTGGGCGGCCGACATTACCAATGTCCTGAGAATTCATTGCCATGTGGCACCCGTTTATTGGGTGCTGCTTAATTATATATAGAGAGAATTTTTAATATTAATATTTAATAATTATTTATGATATACAATAAAAAAAAGTACATTAAAATTCTTGGGAAAAAAATTCTCTACATGTAGAACTTTTGTAATTTTCTTTTTGTGATAAAATAATTATGAGCTTCTAAGTGTATGGTAATTAATTTTATCTTAAATATGAATTTCAAGAATAATTTGTATTTTTTCTATTTTATAAATTTTTTAAATACAATTAAATTATTATGGCTAATACAAGAATAAAAATTAAAACAAAACGACAAAGTAGTTAAATTATATAGGTTTCATTAATGGGAGTAGAGTTATGATGAAAATTGGGTTGTGTGTATGAAAGGGAGGGAAATGAATATTTAAATTGAAAATTGGGTTAAGCGATAGTCACTCCAAATTCAATAAAGTGAATTAAAAATATTTTACAAATAAGATCTCTTTAATTTATAGTTAAAAAAAGCATTATTTAATATGTGTGCAAAAAGAAGTTGAACCATGTAGACGAAAGAAAAGGAGTAGTGAATATCAATAGAATGATTTCATGATTTGAGAAGTTATAAATTTAAATGAGACGATTTCTAGACTACCTCATCAAGATAGTGAAAACTAATAGGTAGCCGCAAACTTAAAAAATATATTAGTTAGATGATTTTTTATTTTTTGAACAGAAATACCTCTAGTGAATATGAGTGTTTTTTTAAGGTGCCATAAATTTTATTGGAGCTCTTTATCTCTCTTCTCTCTCTCTCTCTCTCTAATTCACACACTCTCTCATTCTTTTTGTGTCTTTAACCAAACTGTCGCTCAATCAAACGCTGGCAATGACTTCCAAATGAACTTTTGTGGTTTCTGAACGAACTCTAGTGGTTTCTCTATCGATGGCGCCGCAACCACAAACGTCTAGAAACTCAAACACTTCTGAAAATGCAGTATGCAGTACGTCGATGTCACCGCCTACAAACCCATACACTTATGAACCAACTGCAGAATGCAGTCCGTCGACAGTGATGCCGCTTCTAAACCCAAACATTGGTTAAACCTGGGCTTTGATACCAAAACATGTAACGCCGATTATTCTTTAAAGTTGGAGGTTAAGTCGTGCGATTTTCATGCATTGAGTTTGCGTTGACAATAGAGTTACAGTTTGGCCGGGCGACTTCAGCCATCATACGAGTATATTATTCCGCCGACCTTTGTCTACACGCGACTGCTAAACAATGAGAAAATTACTGGAGATTATTTGTATTAGAGACTCAAGAATATAGATTTTAAAGGTACATGTACATCTAATGATGACTATGTCAAAATTGCACAGATATTGAATGTTGCCCATTATGTTTTGGGTTTTGATGTCTTGGAACACAAAATCCAAAATTGGCTATGGCTTTTTCTTGAAGACACCCGACGATGGAAAAGATTAGGCAGCATCTCAAATTATCTTGCTATGTATATCTAAACCATGTTTAGGTTATTGTAGCGATAGTCCATTATCTTGCTACCTAAACAAAAGGCTACTATCATGTTCACACATGTGGATATAATACGACTTGATTATGTTTTGTTATGAGAAAATATTATAGCGCCAAACGATAACGAATAGAAAGTAATCGAGCAAGGGGCGTTACATGTTTTGGTATCAAAGCCCAGGTTTAGCTGATTATATGAT
The DNA here is from genome assembly GCA_034509125.1 of Monilaria moniliformis. Taxonomy (NCBI): domain Eukaryota; kingdom Viridiplantae; phylum Streptophyta; class Magnoliopsida; order Caryophyllales; family Aizoaceae; genus Monilaria; species Monilaria moniliformis. Next base: position 22,162 of record JAYDZE010014219.1, read on the forward strand.
TAAATCGCGTCTAAAATGTGTGTAGAAACATGCCACATATTAATATAAGATATGTCTGTGCTAGTGACTTGATGTAAGTTATTTTATTTTAGATATTGATATGTCAAACAATGAAGCTCACATAGAGTACAATTTCTCATCTGAGGAAATCTTTGGCGAGTGCTCTCCTGCAAATAATAGGAGCTACACTGGTTGGCTATACATATATCGAGGAAATGCTACATAAATACTGGACAAATGAATACATATGAAAGAGAGATGGTGATCCAACCAAAGCTGAATAATGGTTGGATCAACTTCAAAGGATATTCACATTTATATCGTGCACGCCCGATGAGAAATTGCAGTGAGCTATGGCTCTACAAAAAGATGAAGCATAGATGTGGTGGATGACCTAATTAGTACCATCATTACCAAACTAGTGTTCCCAATGTTGATGCGGTACGCGCACAAGTTTGGCATGAATGATATATATTTTGGTAAATTCATATTACATACCAAACTTGGTATGCACGGTTTGAATTTGGTGAATTTACCAAATTCGAAGAATTATAGATCTAGGAATCAAAAGTGTTAAAAAGTGGATTTAACAAGAGAAGATGACTAAAAATCTAGTCCCCGTAGTGAAATAAATACAGAGAAGTCTGTCGACTTTGGGAAATAGCAACCCCATATAATATATACGACGACCGCCACCACTGAATAAAGCTAACGATAACCAACAACGTCGAAGAGTAGAAAGTTTCGAACATTTATTTCCCTCCGATGCTGGCAATAGAGATAAGATAAAAAATCGGAGAGAGAACAAAAAAGAATTGAATAGAGAAAGAACTCGTAAATTTGAATTTAGAGAGGTAGGTGAAAATGAATGTGTAAATAAAAGGTATTTATGTCTCTTTAAATTAAATTCAACTACATTTTTTTTTAAATTCGTGATCAAATATTAATTTTGAATATTTTAATAAGCCATTTACCATATTAACACATTCTAAATTTTTTCAAAGTCGATTTACGACTTTCTGGTGAATTAAATTGGTTCGGTTGTGGTGAGGTAATTGAACTCTCCCATATATGAAAATTGAACCTCAATTTTCGATTGTTTAAATTTTATGATGAATTTGACTAATTAACGGTATACGTTATTGAGTTAACACGGATTTATTTATTAATTTTTTAATTGATTATAAGTCTTATTTTGATTTTAGTTCTTCTAACTGTAGGAGACTAAGCGGAATTGGATCGACATAAATTCAATCAATTGTATCATTTTTTTATTCGAATGTGTCTTTATCAATCAGGTCGGTCGGCGGATACAAAATTGGTGGAGCAGATAATTGTTGTTTAAATAAAATAATGTGTTATATGAAAGTTGAAAAGTGATGTTATACCACACTATTAAATTTTCTTCGCGTAGAATCTATCTATCAAATACTCGCGAATCATGATTGTAAAAATAATAATATGGATTAATTACAATTTAAGGGCATGCGAAACGCGTCTTGTCCGCGTCCCATCCTAGCGAGACTCACGAGACGGAGGGAAAATGGGAAGGGCAGCTCCCCACGCGCGCTCCCCACGCAAACCAATAGCGGACGTGCGTTTCGCTTACTCGCTGGGCGTGCGAGTGGGCTTCGCACGTCCGCAATAATTTTTTTTTTATTTCAAAATTTAAAAAATCATTTTTTATAATTAAAATATGAAATGTTATTTAATAAAAAATCGAAATTCAATTTTTTTTTATAGAAATCAAAAACCAATTTTTTTATGACAATTTTTAACTATGGTAAATATCATATTTATAATTACTTCCACCATACTCATTTTTTTATGTATTTTCGATGTAAGATAAATGTATGGTATAAATAGATAGGAGCAAAATGTAGGATGTTTTAAATTTTCGATGTGGGATGAATTAATCACTTCCACCACACTCTCTTTTTAACTATATAATTATTCATGTTATTTTAATTATAAAATAGATGATTGGTCTGGTGGTAAAAGATTCTTATGAACCCAATATTTTTTTTCAAAAAACCTAGCGCCATCAAATATTTTCTTTAAAGTTTTTTTTTTTTTTAATTTTCATTTAATTTCATTTATTTTTGTTTTCTTTTTTGCTTATCTAAAAAACGTAATACTCTTGTTAAAAATGTATTAATTTAATTAAATATATATAAATACATTAATTCATAAAAATGTATCCTGTAAATACCTAATTTTATATGATTGTATGTTTATCATTATAATATGTCATAAATATAAAAAATAAGAAATTCACATTTTTTATTAATCCGAAAAATCAATTTAATTAGAAAATGTAATAAATAAAAAATGGATAAAAATTTAAAGATGAGACTCATGAATAATGTAAGGGAAGAAATGATTAAAAGATAAGGGATGTGGATGTTGTTTCTTAGTTAAGGGATGAAGTAAAAAGTATTATAAGATCAATGAATAGTTAATGAATAATATAAAGAAAAAGATATTAAGGAATGAGGTCGTGGATGACTTGAAGTTTTATCGTTGGATTTAATTACAAATCTGGTCCGTATTTATATTTTAATTTGATGTTTGGATAAAATATATAAACGCCATTTACATTGAATTTGGAGCTTTCACGTCAAAAAAATGATATTATTATTTGAATAAAGAGTTAAATTAGTCGCGTATTGGGAACTGATCTCATATACTTGTATTAAAATTAAATTAATTCATTTTTCTGAACTTATAATTTGTATGTGGAACTTCATTTCAGTGTCGATTTGTTTAGATTGATATGACAGCAAGTGAATTAATTATGATGCATGGAATTCACATTTTATGACGTTGCACTGTTGAAATAATGGCCAAATGGGTACTGGGTAGGGTATCTAAAGTTGATGCACAAATCTCTCATGCCTTGTAATTTTTCCCCACCTGCAATAAGCCAATAATTGAGGGTCCATAAACAGCAAAACCCATCTTTGGAAATGTATTACTTTTTCCTTCTGTCTAAGTAAGTGGACAGAAGGACAAAATTCGAAAAGGACAAAATCGTCATGCCTTGTATTACTTTTACTTTTTACTAACAACAATTCGAAAAGGACAAAATCGTCAAAAGTACAAAACAATAAGACGTCGTCGTACATACGTGATTCAGGACTGGGAGTAAAGAAAAAAATGAAAATTCAAAACTGTATTTACAGGCAAATATTAATTTTGTGGGGCCTATCCCGTACTTGTTATTAATAAGTTTTTATTTGGTTCTGTATTACAAATTATTGATTCACAACTTTTCTTTTTTACTTTTTGAATAAATTCTTTACAAAAATACTTCTTACTTAAGTAATTTGTCTGACTTAATGTAACAATAACTGTATTCTATCATAAAATTGATACTGTTCATCGATGAGAACAGTTCGGTCTTGGACTGATAGATGAGCTATATTTATGTCACAAATTCATAAAATAATTAAAATATTATCTTGATATTGTATACAATATTGGCACTTATAAAAAACAATTGGCTGGAATAGTTTTTTCTTTTTTCTATATTAATGTATTAAATTGAGATTAAACTCTAATTCCATTCAAATTTTATGTGTCCGAATATAATAAATAAAATTCGGACTAAAATATCCGCTCCCCGTCCTGATTATATATATATTATTTGAACGAAGGAAACGTGGTCTAATATGTTATAATTGGAATGTTGATTGATATTAATAGATTTGGTTGTCAGTGTTCGTGTTTGGTGATATAAATTGAGTGGGGTAATATATATATTTGGTTGTCTGTGTTTCGTGGAAGTTGGCAATTTTTATCCCCCAATTATATGTAGGCCCCACTTACATTTTGGAAAGGATTTGTTCCATGCCTTACATTCAATATATATATATTGATTTATGACCACGCACACCTAATAATTTAATGGTAAATCAATTGCGTGTGAAATGCATTATTAATGCATACAGTATTTAATTTAATTTTTTTAACTAAAGTAAAATCTGAAAGTTATTTATCATAATTATTTAATTTTTTTATCCATATAAAATAGTAGTAGGAATTTTGAGAAATATAAAAAAGGATATTGTAAAGATATTGTCAGTAGAGAAAGGAATCCACATATTAGTTGATAATGTGTTAACTTAAATTAAAAAAGTGGGTCATATATAATAGTATGTGTAAAAGATTAGTAGATATATTGAGGCCTTGGTTGGTACATGAGATTAGCCAAGGTCAAGATTAATCTTGTAAAGAGGAACGGTACAATCCATGTGTTTGGGTTGAAATTGTGATGTTGGTGGCAGTGTTTGGTTGTGATGTTGGCTGCGGCATTGGGGTTGGGATTGTGATGTTGGCACGACGTTTGGTTGTCTGTGGTGGCGGAGGTTGATGGGAGAAGCAAAGGAGATGGTGGTGATGAGGAGAGATGAGGACATGGGCAGTGACAGTGGGCAGTAGGCAGCGAAGGGTGGTAGTGGTGGGAGGTGCAGAAGTAGAGATAAGGTTGGGGTTGGGGATGGGGATGGGGGCGGTGGGCAGCTGCGGTGGATGGTGACGAAATGACAAAAATATAATTTTACATCTTACTCTACGAAATAATCTAAACTATCAAATAACTCACTTATTTTTATCTCGATTTTAATCTTATATATCAAACAACCAACATAATTTTTAATCCTGGTTTTAATTTTGATTCTTATATTGATTCTTATCACAATTTTTTTTTTGTTTTTTTTTATTTTTTTTTATTTTGTCATATCTTGACACTCCTATCAAACATGCCCTATGAATAATATATTGTTGAGTAAATAGAATATGATTACTTTTTGTGAGTCCCAAAAAACAAAATTATGACTATTTTGTTCATTTCAATCTTTAGTAGTTCATTCACTCTGATCAATGTGCTATTTATAGAAGAGTGAACTACAAAAAAGATAACTACACTAAATGAGTCACACCTTTGTGGTATCCTTACTATTATATTGATATTTGCGGTAACTATACTAAGACGTAATATCGTTTGATGTACTTTTTTCACTTTTTTGGCTTTTTTCAGTCAAAAGTGCCCCCCAAGCCATTAAGGATACACACTCTCTCTCATCTTTCTTTTCAATCTTACACTCTCTCTCATCTCTCTTCTATCCTCTTTCCTCTCTTATCTCTCTCTCATCTCTCATCTGTCATCTTTTATCTCTTCTCTTTTTTCTTCTTATCTCTCTTTATTTCAAGTGCTTCATGCCATTTTTACAGAGTGCCAATTACTTGGAATTCTTAGTGTTTGACATTGTAACTTATTTATCAGCTAACTTTTGAATATTTAAGTCATTTTTTTAAGTTGCAGACTTAATTCGACCTATAAATTTAACCACAACAACAAAAATTATATTCTTAGGCTAACACTATTGTTTTTTGTGTGTATTTTATTAGTTGCATCTATCTAACCATGTATGTAATTGAAATATAGGAATACCTCCTAAACGGGTTGAGGACCACACTGTTATTGACGTACCTATCGTTGAGAGATCATCTATTGAATTTGTTGTTGTTACTACTAGTATTATTTTGAGTACGACGACGTCTAGAAGAATGAATGGAAATATTCAGTCATCTAATACCTGGACATCATCTTCTTGAATATTTTATTAATTTATATCTACCCTACACTACTCAAAATTGATCACATAGCTCTATGTTACCTGTGGAAAAAAGTTCTGATGAAGTGCTAAAAGAGAATATACAAAATTACTTACTTGACATACAACAAGCAAACTAAAGAGACAAAAATTAATCCAAAAATGGATTTCACAAGATCATATTAAGCGCTAGGTTAGAAACAATAATTTTTTTTCCAGAGAAATTCAAATAATTAAAGTCAAACAAGAGATAATTTTAATTCTTATGATATTATAATGCTTTATTTATGAATTGGGGATAAATTTTATGGAGCTAGGGCAAAGTTCCTGACCGGTGTTAAGAAATTTAATTGACAACACGACATTAAAAAAGAAAAAAAAAACATCGCCACCTAGCTCCCATTCCCTCTTTTCTTAGTCCCACCACGCCAAGCGACTTTCCTGCAGCTATGCATGTCAGTCCAGCCCGAACCCGCTGGGCTGGCCCAACTAGCCCGCTAATTTTAGAGGGTTAGGGTTGAGAATTTATAGCCCGATAAGATTTCAGCCCGATTAGCCCGCACCCGATTAACCCGAACCCGATTAGCCCATAAC
>JAYDZE010014220.1:0-10197 GCA_034509125.1 Monilaria moniliformis
TTAAAAAAAAGGCCCACCCCCAAACCACCCAACACCCTCCCCCCCCCCCCCCCCCCCCGGCACCCCACCCCCAAACCCCCTACCCAGGCCTCTTTTCTATTAACTGAGTGTTCACTTCGGTGATTACTCCAACAAAAACACACACCAAAGGTGCAAAACTCTGCATTTCCGCTATCCACAAAGAGAGAAGGAGCGAGAAAGAGAAGAAAAGAAGGCGAAAGCCCATGGGAGAGGTCTCTTTCTCTCTCTCTCCCGGCGCTTTCTCTTTCCTCGTTTCAATGTCCGCCTCATTTATGTTTTCCTTTTGTTGAGCAGGAAGAGAAGAAACCGGAGGAACCCAAGCCGGCGCCCGAGGAGAAGAAGGAGGAGCCGTCCAAGCCCGAGAAGCCGGCCGAAGATGCCACCAAGGACGAAAAGAAACCGGAGGACCCCAAGCCCGAGGAGCAGCCGCCGCCCCCTCCGCCGCCGCCGCAGGAAATCGTCCTCAAAGTTTACATGCATTGTGAGGGCTGCGCTCGGAAAGTCCGCCGCTGTCTCAAAGGATTTGATGGTAACTAGATTAGATCCTTCATTTTTCTTGTCCCAAAAAATCGAATTTATTAATGGATTTTTTTTTGTTTCTTAATAGTGCATGCGAGTTATTAATAGTTGTTTCTATGGACAAAACTTGCAGGAGTGGAGGATGTGACAACGGATTGTAAGACGAGTAAAGTGGTGGTGAAAGGCGAGAAAGCAGATCCGCTCAAGGTTTTGGAGAGGGTTCAGCGGAAGAGCCACCGCCAAGTCGAGCTCATCTCTCCGATTCCACCGCCTCCCGCGGCGGAGGAGGCTAAGAAGCCTGAGGAGAAAGAGGCGCCCAAACCTGAAGAGAAGAAAGAGGAGGTCTGATTACTCTCTCTCTCTCTCTTTCTCTCTCTCGGTCTTAATTAGTTGAGAATGTTGATTGGTAAATCATGAAATTTGTGTGTTGGGGTGCAGCCACCTGTGATTACAGTGGTGTTGGGAGTCTACATGCATTGTGAGGCTTGTGCTCAAGAGCTCAAAAAGCGCATCCAAAGAATGAAAGGTGAGTTTTTGTTATTCAATTATTTTAGAAAAAATACTAATTAAATTGCTGCTTTTATCATAGATATACATTGAAATAATTTGTGTGCTCTTTTATGTTACCCTTTTCAGCTGTATTTGCATAGATGATTGCTTTCCCATCTTTATCTCTTTTTTGCATCTCTATGTTCATAAAGATTAATATTGGGAAGAAAAAGAAAAACAAAGTCCAAGATTCCCTTTGAATTAATTCCTTCAAACTAAAGTCAATAAGTCAATTCAGTTAGATCTTGAGATATACAATATTCATATTAATTGAACCCCAACTAATAAAATTGAATTAATGATGAAATTGTAGGAGTGGAGAGTGTAGAGCCAGACCTGAAGAGCTCACAAGTGACAGTGAAAGGAGTGTTGGATGCGGAAAAGCTGACCGATTACGTTCACAAGAGAACCGGCAAGCACGCCACCGTCGTCAAAGTGGAGCCGGCGGCGAAGAAAGAAGAGGAGAAGAAGGAGGAGAAGGAAGAGAAGAAACCGGAGGAAGCGGAGAAGGAAGCCAAGAAAGAAGACAAAGACAAGAAGGAAGAAGCCGGCGGAGAAGCGCCACCGAAGACGGAGGCAGCTCCGGCGACGGAGGGGGAAGAGACGAAGGTGGAATTGAAGAAGAACGAGATGCAGTACTATTACTACCCAAACTACCACCAACAGCAGCAGCAGCAGCAGGTGTATCCGCAGAGATTTGTGCAGGAATACCAGCATGAATATCCATCGCCGCAGATGTTTAGCGATGAGAATCCAAATGCATGTAGTGTGATGTGATGTAAATGAGAGGGGTAAAATCGGGAATTCAAAGTGGTGGTGGCCACATGGGTAAACTGTCCCATGAGGTTTCTCAATCTTGACATGTTGTTGTGCTCTACATGTGGCCCTGTCTGGCCTCTTACACAATAAATCTACATACCCAGCCGCTGTAGAATTTTTCTTTTACCTTTGTTTAATCTTCCTTACATACCATCAATAATAATAATAATAATAATAATACTATATAATATACTAACCCTAAAGGTACTATAATGTGTGTGTGTGTGTGTGTGTGTGTTTACTTACTGTGCTTAACCTTTGTTTTTCTTTTCTTTTTTTGTACAATAGTTTGCAAGTGAATGTAGGTGAACTGTGTTTATGACATATATCATATTATATGAATTGTAGTGGCCAAATCATCTATTCCACCAACCTAGTCTTTTTTCGTGACTGTCTGTTGGTAAAACTTGTGGCACTTTTGGCCTCGTTGCTTGTGTAGATTTTATGATTCAAGTAAACAAAAATGTGGGACGGTAAATTTCTCTGTTTAAGTTTGACACTCAACTTTAATTTCGGGTTACATGTAATCTAGACACAATGTTTGAAATTCAGTAATAAAGATCCAATCTTAACATTATTTTTTAGTTTAGACTTCTCTAATGTTTTATACGATATTGGTGTTAAGACTTAAACATTTGTCATATATTAAAATTCAAAATTGATTAAAAAATTTAAAATTCATCGTCTAGATTGTTCTTTCATAATGTCAAATTTGAATTTTAACGTCATACCAATGTCTGAATCTCAATTCTAACATTGCTTAAAGATTAGATAATATGTCATCAAATGAAACTGACTGTTAAGGTGGATTAATGAGGGGGCATCAATAGGAATTGAATGCCTCACAACCCCAATATAGAACTGATGCTGTGCGGGTTTTCTATTTCATTGTGGCACGTCACATGTTTATCTGTAATGACATATAGTGACAACATTTAGATAGGGAATTTCTCCGAATTTTCTGATGAGTCGGTGAAATATAGATATAGGAAGAAAAGAAAAAAAAAAAAAAAAAAAAAAGGTTGGTAGACGATTCAACTTCTGTGAGCTCATTGAATCCATTGTTAGTGATACTTCATGTTAGTAAAGAGATACGTATTTTGATAGTAAAATTAGTTAATTCTACAGTTAGAGATAAAGTATTATGTGATTATACAAAGGGATGCATCGAACAATATGAGACGGAGAGGTTTTCAGTTTCGAAGCATAGCACCTAACTAGTTGATGATGGTGGGAAAGTCTGAAATAGGAAATGTCTCTCTTTCAAATTTTGGAGTTTACTGTTGAAGTCCTACGTTTGTTACGTGTGATATGATGCATTTACCTTGTCATTATGTGAATTTACGCAAGTGGAGAAGCAATTATGATCTTTAGACTATATTACAATTATTTTGGCTAGATTTACATAAATAATTATGACTATGAAGAAAACCTACACACCAAATGTTACCATCTTTTATGAGCACAACTACCACTTATATCACATTATTTTTTCAAATATTTTTTTAACATCTCAGAGTATTGTTATCCAAATCATCAAATATATAAATTGCATAAGTCCTACAATTTAATTTTGTTATGTAATTTATAAAATTTAATGATTTCGATAACGATTTCTTATACTAGTAAAAAAATACAGACTATTAGCATTATATTGGCAAAAAGCGTTCACAGATGATGGGTACTATTTCTTCAAAACAAAGATATTCTGGTCAAGTGTCATGTCGAAGTAGGTGTTGGTGACCGCTAGGAAATCTTTTTTAGTCACAACCGAAAACTAGCTGCAGAAAATATAGGGTGGCCGTTAGTAGGAATATTTTAATAAAATCATCTCGAATATGTATATGTGTTACATTGGGCTATATTTAATGAAATCATATCTCCATCAATGTATATGTGGGCGGGTATGTGTTTTAGTGGACTTGGATCGTTGATAAAATACAATGAATTAGAGAGATTATTCTACTGTAACAAACTACTCAAAACGTTGATTATTATTATATCACAATTAAATTGACAACGAAATACAACTCAATTGACTATATATTTTTCCTTCAATTAGTAAATTAGGATTCGAGCCATATAATATGCGTGAGTGTTAATGTGTGAGTTATAAATATATCAAATGTTATAAAAATATATATATAATATATACTTATATAATTGTAAATGATTTGAAATGATGTTCCCTTGAGAATATGGTCTAGTACTGATGGAGTCAGTACATTTCTAGGGTGTTCGGTTTGATGAATTATATATTATTAAGTATTATGGTTGTTTTTTGGTTGGATGGATTCGATTTGTTACTTAATCTCGGAACAGTGTCACGTAGTATTAGTTTTGGCTTATGAGTTTTGGCCTTCTCCTATGACAAAATTAATTTCAGATAATCTCAAGTCAGTTTCATCTTGTGTCAATTTAATTTTGAGTAATCAAACACCTCCCAAAGATATAAGATTTCAAGTCAAAATTTCACCATAGTTTCTATTGATCTAAATTTATCACATCTAATCTTTTAAATGTAATTTATTCATTTGATATAATTTGCAGACTATTACATACGAATCTGAATTAATCTTGTACTTATACCGAAGATACTAACTATAAATTTCTTTAAAAAAAAAAAATGAATCCATGTGATTGTAATATAGGTATGAGGAAGATCGGGATCCAAATGTAGAGGATGACAAGCCGCACATTTTGTTGGGCCACTTTATCAATTGATTACCTCTTAGTCATAAACCATGCAATATTCTTTTAGAACTAATGTGACATAATATATAGAGTCATCCATTCATTTACTCAATGATTTTGCATTGCATTATTAATGGGGCATATAACTGATCTTATTCTTGTACCACAGCATGTGCGCTCATATTTCAGCCTCCCATCCAACTTGCTAGGGAATCTTACTGTACCACTTTTACTCTCAGCAGTCGCATTTTAGATTAATAAAATATGTATGTCTCTTTTTTATACTTAACTGGTCTTACAATTTGACCTATTGTTCTACCATCTTGGATTTTGTTCCTAGCTGGAACTTCTGTTGGACATTATTTTCTTGGGTATTAATGTTCACTCTCTCGCAGTAATTACTTTACCCGGATGGAGAATATTGTGCTTGTTGTATGCATTACTGTTTTAAGAATATTTACCCGTAGTAAGTATTTTTCACTTCTTAATTTACTATAAACAACAGTAGTTATTAGATAGTATGATAACGACAAAATAAGTAAGAACAAGTGGTTGACATAGTAGAAGAATAAAAAATAAAGAATGCTGCTATTTAACGTATATATTGAAGTTTTCTCAACGAAACAACTGTGTAAAAATAATTATCTATAATTATAAAATTAATTAATATTTTTATGGGTTATTCTTTAAATTTTAATATGTTAAATCTTTTGAGCTTTTCAATGGAATTTTATCAGCCTAAACAGATATGGTTATATAATAGCGATAACAAAATGATGTATAAGAACTGATATAACTCAAGATACGAAGTATATATATTGAATTAGGATATAAGTAATATTAACTCACGGAAACCTTGGTTCTTCACAGCGGTTTTGAATAAAAGAACAAGTCTCACTATAACTCATTGAATACGTAAAACAAATAGCTAGTCAAGACAGACTACTTAGCCGTCTATGCTGAAATAGTTCCGGTCATCGTCTAGCCCTACACAGCTAGATTGGCACACCTCTCTTTGCTCCGCCTGCACAAATGCGCGAGAGCCCGCAAATCCGTGAAAACACGAAGGGTGAATGGTATTTTTGATAAGAGGTGTATTCTTTTATATACTTTTAGGAGCATGAGTACTTCCTTTTTATTTTCAGTGAGCAGAATGATTATATTTATAACTGCTGAAAAACTAGTGTACGTCATAAAACAAGTGATCATGCGGTTTTAGGCTGGAATTAAATGAAAAGACTAACATTGGATGGTCATAATACTCACATTGGCACTAATTATTAATGAATTATTCCTAATTTTAATATTCTTGAGAAGGTACTGCAGCTTTTACCCCTCACATGCAACTAAAGCTTACAGTATTGAGATGGAATGAGCCCTCATTCTGGGTCCCACGGACGGATTTAGACAAATTTTTGTAATTATACATGAAAGATTTGGACCATATTCTTGTCACGAGGTACTATAATGTATGGTTTGGAATGATATATACCGACATTTATTACGGATTCATATATAATGGAAGGCTGCATCCGTAGCCGTTACATCTCCCGCCAAGATTAGCATAGCAACCTCTCTAATTTGGACTATTTCGATTTGCGCTCACGTCCTACACATATACGCACATCTCAAGGGAAGGGAGGATCTAATATATTTTTAGCTCTTCTTCTATTTAATAATAATATTATTGTTTCTGTCAACAGCTTTTGTTATTTATTTGAAAATTATGTTTGGACAACAAAAAAAGAGTTTTTGCAGTTGTTCAACATTCTTTAGTGAATTTGTACTTACCTATATTGGACATCAAATATAGCTTGTAGCTCCTTAAATTGGGCCATGATACTAATATCCATTGACCAGATGCAAAAACACGCACATATATGCTCTCTAATATTCATTAGGTGAAAAAACACTAATACATTAGGTGAAGTACATAGCTGGTTGATATGGAGCACAATAATTAATATTAATATTTTTCACGAGAACCTTACATTATTGTAGATATCCCAATTTTCCACGTAAAAAATGAATCTTGTATCACAGTAGAAACAAAAATGATGTACATCGAAGTCGATTCTCAAATATAAAATGTATAGCACACCATTTCAGATTGTATCTTATTTAAAATTTTCACAAATATTTGGGCACATATTTCTATTGATATTTACACTTATCCCTTTGCATAATCAAGCACATTTTTGTAGGGGGGTTTGTGGTAATAAAAAATAGAACTATTTTGACTAGACAGCTTGTAGCCCACCATTTTGAACCGGGTGTTGAGGATGCGTCGTACCATGAGTCCATGACTACGACATAAACGTAAGATTTGGAGAAAAAAGATATAGTATTACATATACTATACTATGAATGTTTTATAATCAACGACAAACACATTTTTGCAATATTTAATGTAGGAAATCTCTCAACTAGATAGTTCATTTAGAACAGAATGTCTCATTCATGAGATAATTCCACTCATTTTGCTACCTTAATTATTATAGCACTTCAATTTACCAACGTGTTTCACAAAATATAGACGTTGTTATATTTGCAAATGTTGTTTCAACAAATATAGATGTCATGCATTTTGAGTGATGAGTGCATGTAATTGGAATGATAAAGCAATATATATATATATATATATATAGGAAAGTATTAATGCCAAACCACTCTATTAGAATTTAACTAAGACCAAACACTGGCCATTAGATTCGAAAATATACAATCAACATTTAATAATAGCGTGAATAATTATAGTGAACGGTATATATCATCAAAAGATTAATTTTGTCCACACTAAATGTAACACATGAGAAAATTATGGAAGTTGCCAAGATTTTCGAAATTATTATACCACATATCTCCATGAAATGATTCAACAAATCTTCTTCATATACACACGTCTATTCTATAGAGTAGAAGTAGAACCGTCATTATTTAAGAAGTTGTCCTCAATTCTGGTCAGGATTCAATTCGTGTCTTCAATACAATATATCATGTGCTATGTACTGATATATCATGTGTCATGAACTGATTTATCTTGTGCTGTGAACTGATATAATTTGTTATTTGTAATAATATATCTAATGTCGTGTATTGATATACCTGTGTATTTTTGGATAGATATAAACATTTCATATTCAATCTAAATCTACGAAAATATATAAGGAATGTATTGCACGAAAATATGAATAAATTTGATTCCTAATTTTTCAGTTTCCATATTCTACACTAAATGTAACATGTGAGAAAAAAAATTGAAGTTGCCTAAGTTTTCAGAATTATTATACACCATATCTCCACTAAATGATTCAACAAATCTTCTTCATATACGCACGTCGTGTATTGATATATCATGTGATATTTAATGATATAGCTTGTGATTTGTACTAATATAGTTCGTGTTGTGTATTTTAGGATATACATAAAATATTCCATATTCAAACTAAATTTTGTTGAGTGGTGGGTGTGATATAAAAATATAATTGAGAAATCAAATCACATGAATTTACCAAATAGGAATTGCATTCAACCATTGATATGAGAGCAAATAAGAAATGCGATTTTCATGGTCGATCAAGAAAATGTTATAGATAAATTATATCACTAAAAATCATGTCCGAATGATGATTGAGGATTATGTGATGGTTGTTGATAGTAGGTGACAACTTAATCATAAACCACTCAATTTCACACTTTAAATTCAAGGAATTGAAACCTTAGTGGAAAAATAAAATAAAAGCATGATTTCATTTACCTCCATTTAATTTTGTCCAATTCTGAGCATACACACATCCGATTTATGTGCCTATAATGCTCCTATTCTTTTCCCCTTAGTAAAGAGAGCTAAATTTATCAATCTGATCAGCATAAAAGTTAGATACTTTTGAAGGGTAATTATTTCGAAACGACTATTGAATTCCCGACATAATTTCTTGATTTTGTTACTTTGTATTGTCTAATTATACATAGTGATTCAAAACAGGGAACCAAAATCATTTGAGAAATTATTCGGTGAAAGAAAATAAGCATATTAACTACTTTCTGCTTTTCATTTACTCCCACGTCCACTTGACGTGGGTCTTGGTTTGAAAACAAATTTTTTTTTTTATTAAATTGTAAGAAGAAGAGAAATATAATCGATATATTGGACAGAAAAGGATCGAAATAACAGTACTCTTTGTCACTTATTAGGATGGTAAATTAGATTCAACAACGCGTATGATTAATTATTAGAAAGAATAAAATAATCCGATAAATTAGAGTTGTATTTAATTTGTCAAAATATTTTATAAATTAATCTATGTCATTTTTATATGTTCAAGATATTTCTCAAAGTTAATGTCCTAGTTGAAATATTGTCCTATTATTTTTTAAACACCTTATGATAAATTTTAAACATGTCCAAATTTTTATATATAAAAAAAAAAGTTTAGCACCTAATATATTTGACGTATAACAAATCTAATATTAAATTAAATTATCAGCACCAGAAAAATCATAGTAGATCAAATTCTATATACACAAAAACTTGTGTGAGATTTTCTGCACCACTAGCTCCAAGTAAAAGTCACTATTTTTTATATAAAAGTAAATGTGTTAACAATGACTATTTAAATAATTAAAAGTGCTTGTGTAAGTAATTCTTGTTATGAATAAAAATAATTTAATTCATGTAATAAAAGTAATTATTATTATGAATAAAAGTGATAGTGTGTTTCAAGTAAAAAGTGATATTTTTTGTAATTAAAAATGACAATTGCAAAGGTGAAAATTTTTCTCAATAAAAGATACTATTTTCATGAATAAAATTACTTCTTAAAAAAATTTGGATTGGACCGGATCGGGTCAAACCCTGAATCCGGACCGATTAGTCTTGTAGGAGTATGCATCCTGACCGACTATAGTTTAACGAATCACAAATCAAACTGAATTGAAGTTTCTTGACCCAAACCGACCAACTCATACATACATTGAGTTTGACCGAAAACCGAACTGAAAAAACCGACCAATTTTGGTCGGTTTTCAAAATCGACCAAAATGTATTTACCTATTTGTTTGAAATAAAAGAACGTATATATAAAGGTTATTGACTCCACCCCAATACACACGGATTTTAGGTTTAATTCGGTTTTACATACGAATTTTAAAAATTATGAATAAATACACAATCTTAAATATTATTGTAACTTTTACGTTGTTTTATTTATGCAAAAATTAGGTGAGAATAAAAAATTAAATCCGCCTCTCACTTTCATAATCGCCATTGTTGTTGTTTACGCCATAACTGCAACAAATTTTTAATAGATCAAGCACATTATCGTGGGCGGAACCGCCTAAATGTTGTCAAAATTATTTGTCATTATCAAACACCTCTTTGCAAACTCTGTACCCTGTCAATGTTAATATCCAAAGCAATCGAGAATGGGCAATGGTGGGGGACTATGGAATGAGATTAGAAGTTGAAGTTAGAGACAGAAAGAGGTAAGATAGATTTAAGAATATATATATATATATATATATATATATATATATATATATGGGTGAGTTAAAATGAGAACACTACTTAGATGAATAACTAAGAACTAATATAGC
>JAYDZE010014231.1:0-10196 GCA_034509125.1 Monilaria moniliformis
ATGACAAATACATTTAACATGAAAATAGCGTCCATTAATAATAGGAGAACATGCGTCAATGAGTGAAGAAATACTAGTAATATTAGCAGATGCATTGTCAAATCGAACAGAAAATATTTTATTAATTAATTGATATGCATTTAAAACTTGAATAATTAATTGAGCAATAGCTTGAGTAGTATGTGGTGAATGAAATTCCTTAAATGCAATTAAACGTTTGTTCAATGTCCAACTATTATCTACAAAATGAACCGTAATTCCCATATAGAAATTTTTGTTATACGCATCAGTCCCCACGTCAGAACAAATAGGAACTTTGTGATCTAAGTTTCGTAAATATTTCGCTAATTCAATTTTTTTATGAAAGCATTGTTTTACTATAGATCTAGTTAATGAACTTTTATTTATTTTTTTAGCACTTTGATTATAAGCTTGTTTTATACTATATGTAACACTCCAACCCCTCTGGCGTATGCAATTATAATAAACAAATGCAATTAAAAGAATGTAAACATTTTTTTAAAACCAAAACACTCATATCATATAATAACAAAAAACAACATTTATAAGGAACATTTGCAATTGTTTTAGACCATAGTGGGACCCTCTTACCACTCGATATGCTATACATTAATCTACATGCAAAAACGATGAGCAGGAGAAGGTTGCCAAAATGCGTCAGCCGCCGAACCTGATAGTGCGTGGAGTTCGTCGAACTCACGTCAGCCAAAATGTAACTATTAATCTATTCCTGAAAAATATTAGTGGTTTATATGAGCCACAACTTAGTGCATATAAACCTTACTTCTAATTTCACATCATAAAAACAGATAAACATATTCTTTAATCAATACATATAACAAGAAGAAATAAATATCATAAACAATTCCATATACATATGCATATGCCTCTATGTCCATTTTATTATTCTGTGAAAATTCAAGCCTGATATCTGCTCGAGATTTCCATTGTATCCATTATTCATGTATGACCCGAAGGTCCCACTGCCATTGTACATGACCCGAAGGTTCCATTACCATTGTATATGAGCCAAAGGTCCCATTGACATTGATATCAGATCCAGGACAAGACCATCACAGATTCCTTTTTAATTCCATGATTCACATAATTTCAATATCAAGCGTATAATAATACAAAACATCACGAATGAATCATATATCCAATCCTATCATATACTCAATATATTATCAATCATATCAATTATATTACATATTCATATAACGCAATTATTCACGTAATTCAAATGTATCATAAGAATTCATGTAGTACACACAAAATCAGAAGCTAAGGTTATACACATATAAAATTAAAAGTGAGATTTATGCACACCTGATTAGGACAGAAATCTACCCGATCACCCGATTCTGCTTCCCAATCTACAACTCTTGACCTTTTGTAATTAAATATTATTTTGAAAATTTAATTGATCAGACTTTTATATATATTGTGTGTGAGTACGAATAACATCATTGTTTTTTTCTTTCTATTTGCTAACTCTACTATCTTTTCGTCTCTCTTCTTTCTTTACGCAAAGGTAATACACTGCATATATTTATAATTTTCAAAAGCCGGTTTAATATACAACTTACCGACTTACTTTTGGGGCTAGCTAATCTATTTTAAATTCATCTACCCAATATTTTTTTTTATTCGTACACCTCCATATTTTATTATTTATTTGGATCAATAATTACTTTAAATATAATATTTTATTTTACACATAATCCTAATTCATAACCTGCCACTATTTGGTTAAAAGGATTAAGAATGGTAACGTGTCTCTGTACCTAGTATAACTAAGTGACTATATATAAAAAAGTAATTTTCATTACAACTAACTAATAATTGTAGTTATATTAGCACGTATCATGAATGTATAGTTATAATTTAGTAGGTTTGTATGTAAAAATAATATATATATATATATATATATATATAAGAATCTATATTTTTCTAAACAAAAACTAATTTGACTATGACGTATTACTATTGAATATTTTACATGAATTAAAGCTTGTATTATTAATCTCAAAGAAGCTAATCTAATTTATATGAGAAAACAATGAATGCACATTAATATTAATATAGTTTGATTATATTGATCTCTCATGATTAATTAGATATTATTTTCTATGATATCCACTTAAAATATCTATAAGCAAATGAAAATAAAATATGCAAATAAATGCAAGATGATGCATGCATTGGGTTAGGGATGTCACAGTACTAGCCACCATATCAAAGGGGTTTCCAACAACAAAACAATCATCAACCACAAGCCCCACAAAAACCCTTGAGGAAATGATGGGGAATTGATCAATTTACAACAGTTTCTTCAAAATTACATGCAAGCTAACAATGACGTCATTCAGAAGCTTCAAGATGCCCAGATGGAGAACAAGGTGAGCAAGGAATCCTTAACACGCTAAATGACCCAGTTGGTTGTAGCAATGAATAAGCTACAAGGGAATGAATGGAGGGTTCCAGCTCAAGTACAACAACTACACAAGAGAACATATATCAAATAACTCTAAGATTTTAGTAGGAGTTACAAGTCCCAACCACGCATAATCAAATAACTCTAAGATTTTAGAAGGAGTTACAAGTCACTTGCCCAACTTAAGGGTCCAACTAGAACTAGAGAAGAGAAAAAGACCCGTGGAACCAACACACCAACTACCTCAATGAAAAATATAAGTAGCCTCAAGAAGATGAGTTCAAAGCAAGTGATCCTACCAAGGAATTGCAGAGGATAAACCTAACCAACACACTAACTCAAGTGAGAAGGTCCTACTTCTATAGGGACAGATAGCAAGGAGAAAACCAAAAGAAGACCCAATGGACTTCATTTCCATGTTTAGCAAGTTGGGGATAAACTTATCTTACTTAAAGCCATATGGCTATCTCCACTCAGTAAATTCACTTTTATTGCGGAGAAGGCAAAGGTGTTAGGGTATATACTGAAAAGCAAGCTTTTGAGCTGCTTTGTATTTGTAAAATCTTATTTCCCAAATTTATGAGAAGATTATTATTTTGTCACATTGTTTTGCTTTTCATATAATTTATTATATAAATCATTATGATTGAGCAAATGGTCTAAGGCTTTTGCATTATAGACTGAGTGGTGATCAGGTTATCACTGAAGGTTGCTCAGTCGGTTTCTTGCAAAAGAAAAACAAGTTTCACAACCTAGATAGACTTTGACCATCTATCGTGAAAGGTTGTAGTGTTAGACCAAAATGTTTACTAACCTTGGTAAACAAAAGACACTGTTGTGGTATAGCAATGAAAGGATTCACGAGAGATAAGTCTTTCTTTCTGATTACTGAAAGACGAGATCTCGGTGATATTTATTTCTTAATCTTTGTATATAACATTGAGCATACATTATTAAATTATGCATTGCTTTGATTTATCAAAAGGTGCGAGCTTTTCGTAGCCCAAGAATCTTGATATCTTGGGCAGTGGTAATTAATGACTAAGTGGTGCTAGGATTGTTATTACATTTGAATCGTGTCCCGGTAGAGTCTGGGTTGATAATATCCCCAAGAGGAGTTCAATAAAATGTTTTATTATACAGAAGCCCGGCCGGTTTAAATTAATTATGGATATTAAAATCTTAAACACGTGAAATAAATTAATTAAAAAGGAAGCCCAAATTCTCTATAGTTTAGATTTGGACGGTTAAGTCAATATTAATTTCTATAGTGGTACAAATTAATATTCAGTTGGGCTTATATTAAATTGGGACTTAATTTCATTAGTGAAGCCCAACAGGGAGGCCCAGTCCAAATTTTTTTAGATCCCTAATCTGGCTCATCATAACTCTATATATAGGAGAAATGAATGAAGAAAAAAAAAAACTTTTGACCTAAACCTAAGTGAGGATTTCGAAAATCACTAGTGCACACACACACGTAATTTTCAAAAATCACTAGGTTTTAAACCTAGTTCATTGCTCTCTTCATTCTCTTTCTAGTCTTATAGGTTTGATAGAATTGTCCCATTACAATATTCAAACTTAGGAGTAGGGAACAAATTAGAAGTTCCGAGGTGAGAGATCAAAGATCTTCACGTGGAGAATGACCGATCTATCCTCAAATCTTTGGAGATTCAAAAAGGTAAACATCGAAAACCAACTAGAAGCATGTTTAGGATTTAAAGTTCCTTTAAAGCATGCCTAGAATAAAGTAGGAAGATTTAATTGCATGAAAGAATTTCTTATATTAACTTAGTAGATCCCGAGTAGGGGATTCCTTAATTGGAATATTTAAAATCCCAACACTATTGAGCTTAGCCAAATGAATAGAGAGTGATTGCCGCCTCTCAAAATTTCATCTCTGATTGCACACAACTTCTTACACAAATTGAGTCTGAATTCCGTGGTGACCATCTCCAAATATCTCGATTATGTATATACTAAACATGAATCTATTTTATATGATCCACTAAATGAAATGAGATAGAAACTTTCTTATCGTAGAAACTTAAGAACCATGTATACAATAAATGCTTTTTATTACTCAATTCTTTCTATTTCAGCAGGTCATATTTCAATAGACTATTACCTAAAATAAAATTTTCATATATAACAAATCGATATAACTCATTATTTACATCATATGTTATTATAACACTTACTAATTTTATCTCTCACATTTATTTTATTATTTAAAATTAATATTTATCTCTCATACTTGAAGGACAAATACACCTGAACATATGCTATATTCTACAAGTCATTTTTTAATATCCATGCCCAGACCTTGAGGCTTATTATAATGGGACGGAGGGAGCATTTGACAATCATATATTATGCATAGAATCAACTCAATAGGATACTTTTATATTTAGTTCTTCCAATATTTATTATGATAACACGAAAACACTTGTATTAAATGTATAAAATAATTGCATTAGTAGTGAAATTAACTGCACTAAAAAAATATAATCATCACCTCCTCTAGAATTCGAGCACATATCTACATTCATCTTGTTAGAGAAATACATCCGCTGTAAATCTTTACTATCTAATAACTGAAAATTGTATGATATTATTTCAATATCTCCCTATATATGAATATATATATTTCTTCTTACCTCAAAACCAGAAGATTATTAACTTTTAATGCAAATAGAGATGAATTATTAACGTGTGATGAGCAGAAATTTCTACAGTAATTATTATTCTATTGATTTTCACATAATTAGTGGAGGTACTAGCTGGTGCGTAGTAATAATAGAGCACGATAATAGTGCAGAAAATTATATTTTGAAGTTACAATATTGTACCGCCAAAACCCAAAAGTCGTCACTAAATTCTTCCGAACCATACATGTTTTTCACTTCCCTTTTTTGGTTGATTATTAAAAAATTCTCCATATTTTGTTACTGATCATTGTATAGCTCGTGGTTACAAATACAAAATAGTATTACGGATTGATAAATTAATATTATTTTTGAGATAATAATTTCTTTTGTCTCGTCTTGGATCCATATGTATAAATAAATAAGATTATAATTTTTTTCAGAAGAACCTCTTATTTAAATTTGTGGTTTTATTAACATCATAAATTAATAATTCAGTAAAACTAAAAAGATAACTATTGGATAACCAGTAAAATATGATTATATTGCTGTTCTATTGAAATATTGTGAATCAAAATTAATTTCATTTTAAACTTTTCTCACGGTACTCAAAAGCTCCGGTATGGCCAGGGCAACAAAATATTATGAAGAATTTTGACGCTATTATTGCTTCCTTCCTTCCATTCCGTTATTAGTGGCATGCATATGTCTTTTTAATTTATTTTCATAATATTTTCTCTTTTCTGCTTATTTGCAATTAATTGAACTTTCTACGAAAATGAAAACTAAACAAATTACTATTAACAAATAAAATCAAATTTATTACCTATCAGGTTTTGATGTGCATTTCATGTAATTTCAATAAATAAGGGTGCTTTAATTAAATATTTTATTTGAGAAGCAGAAAGGCAACCTGTGTAGTATGTAGATACAGATAACTGATGTGTATAATTAACCCCATTAATTTACTCATACAATACTTAAATGAGTTTAATGAAACTATTACAGAAAAAGAAAATAAAATAAAAAATGTACAGGCTAATACTCAATTTTGCTCCGGTCAGCTCATTGTACACCACCATAAATGGGTAAAGATTTGATGGTGGATCCGACCAAACAACTTATGATTATAAGGAATAGAATAACCAATTCTTTAATAACGAAAAGTGTGACATTTACCCACATATCACTACAATAAAAGATGGTATCCTTTCTTCACTCAAAATCATAATTAATCAATTTTTATTAAACCATGTGTCCATAAAGAATGAGTACACTGTTATGCGACGAAAAGAGTATTATTTAATATCAGTCTTAATATTTCATCAAATCGTTTAGTTAACAATCGAACTTCGTACAAATCCAAAAATATATTACAATTTTTTTTGCCCATTCGCTAAAAATATATCATTTTTCTTTTTGGTTGCTTCCTCCACTCACATTTGATGGGCCCATTTCTCCGCTCAGAATGGTTTTTACCACACATTTATTAAAATTCGTGCCGAATCCGAAGTGATACATTCATGGTGGATAGAAGGAATATCAGTTTTATTAGAAAATGATAGTTCAATCTTTTTATTCATGTACCGACTTGGACTTTGACGACGAATCGGACGTAACTGGGATGGAGTAATCACACTTCACGCGACACACACATCACACACGCGTTCCTTTGCAATCCATTTTTAACGCTTGCAGGGATGCTGCAAATTCGTCGAAATTCAAGTTAAAACAAACACGCTTAATTTGCTTTAAGAAATTATGGTTGGATTTTTTTTTTTGAACAGATGGTTGGATAAGTTGGTCTTCAGCAGAGCTGATTAAGGGCTACTTGAAGACCTCGATGTCCCAGGCGTAAACCAATTCAACCCGACGACCACCGTCCGCCAACAAACAATTTTATTGAAGGTATTCCATCTCAAATCGTTGGAGAGATAGATCCGGATCTTACAGGCCTAATAATTAAAATAACTAGAATTGAAATGAAGTGTTAAATAAAATAGTCATAATCATTCTTCATCATTAAGGGATCCACTTAACAGGATCATGTAGGAGGATTTCTTTGAACCACAATAAATTCTGTGGTGTTTATTGTTTCCTTATTCGTTGTCGATCTTATAATTGCATATATTATGTCATCAATATGCTTAGGTAATTTAATTTATTTCAGTAAGTGGAAACTAAATTGAACGTAACTTAGAAAGTTAAGTTACATATACAAGTAACCACCAACTACCGTATAATACACTCTAACACTGATAATATATCACAACTATTATTATGATAATTATTTGAGTCAAACTCTCATGATTAAGTCACTTATATGAACTTAAGTTATCTCACTTACCTCATGCTCAACCTTCATTTCTTAATAATAAATAATTATTATAAAATAAATAAAAATACATAATTTGAAAAATCAAAATGCCAAAATTAAGAAAACAAAAGAGAAAAAGGTAAAATAAAGATAATTTGAAAGTTTAATTGCAATTAATAATAATTAATTTTATCGTTTAATTTCTGTTTAATTAGAGACATTTTTGTTTTTATATGCCATATAGGTTAGGAAATTGGAAGATTTTTTTTCTTTTTGCTGTTGTCTCTTCTCTCCCTTTGTCTATGTCGCATGCTGTCTCTCTCCCCCCTCTCTGTTGGTTTATTTAATTCATTGTAGGATATCAGTTCAGCCCGAATCCGATGGATTGGTCCGAATAGCCCACTAAATTTAGAGGGTTAGGGCTATAAAACTATAACCCGATAAGGAATCGGGCTATTCGGGTTGGCGGATTAAACGGGTCAGCCCATCGGGGTGGCGGGTCAGCCCGTCAGGTTACAAGAAAAAAGACTAAAAAGTCAAAAGTCAAAAATTAGGGTCTGTCTTCTCTTATTCACACTTTCGCATTTTGGTGTCTATTCCAAATTTCCAATGACTCAGTGCCTCTTTACTACATTCTCACGCATCTCCACCGCCTTCTCACAGTTCCTTCCGTTTTCTCTCGCTTGACACCGCCGGTGATCGTCGTCGTTCTAGCTTCAGCTCCGACAACACTCCTCTGTTTTCGGCGACCCTGCTCTAATCTAGCTTCAGCTCCGGCGACGGGATTTGTTTCTGGTGTTCTACTCGCCGATTCATCGCCAGAATTTCTATTTAGTCTAGCGTTCTCATTCATCGCCGGCGGGTAATTGATTTGGACTTCTCTTTGGAATTTCTTTTACCATAAAGTAATGGCTCTTAATTTCAATTCAATGTGGTTATGTATATATATAATCTCTGTATTTGCTAAATCCGATAATGAAAATGTTGGGGATTTAATTCCAATGAAGGAATTTTCCCTTTTCCAGGATCGTTCCAGGATGATATAGAAAAATTAATTAACGAATTTCATTTACAGATCTGCTCCCTAGATCTTCTAACCTATTCCCAATTCCAAGTTTGAATATTGGTGTGGACAGTAGCTATCAAACCCTATAGGACTAGAGAAAGAAGAAGAAAAGAAAGAAATATTGAGAATCACGTAGAAAACGTTTTTCATCAGCATTCTTTCTTCTCTTTTCTCTCCTATATATAGAATATGTATGAGCTAAGTTACGGATCCAAGGAAAATTTGGACTGGGTCTCCCTATTAGGCTTTCACTAATTAAATTGAGCCCCAATTTAATTCAAGTCCAATAGAATATTAATTTGGACGACTATAGAAATTAATACTGACTTACTCGTCCAAATCCAAATTACAGATAATCTAGGCTTCATTTTTAATTAATTTATTTCCCGTGTTTAAGATTCTAATATCCATTAATTAATTTAAGCATGTTGCTGGCTTTAATTAATTAATATTTTTTTACCAAGAGTGGTCTAGTTCAAGAACATTATTTATTATACTGGAATAAATTCCGACCGGCCGACTTTCGTATATTAAATTCTTTTTCTCGAACACCTATTGGGGATATTATCAACCCGGACTCTCCCGGGACACGATTCCATGTAATAGCAATACTAGCAACCCTAGTCACTAATCACCACTGCCCAAAACACCAGGATTCTTGGGTTGCGAAAAACCTACACCTTTCAATGAATCAAAGCAGTGGGTAACTAGTGACGAATGCTCAATGCTAAATACAAAGATTAAGAAATAAACATCATCGAGATCTCGTCTTTTAGTAATCAGAAATAAAGTCTTATCTCACGCGAATTCATTAAGTGTTATACCACATCAGTGTCTTATGTTCGCCAAAGGCTAGCAAACATTTGGTCTGACACTGCAGCCTTTGACGATAGGTGGTCTAAGTCTATCTAGGCTGTGAAATTGATTTTCTTTTGCAAGAAAGCCGGCTGATTTAACCTTAAGTGACCCTGGCCACTACTCAGCCTATAATGCAAAAGTCCTAGACATTATTTGCTTAATCAAACGATTTATAAAATCGAATGAAAACAAATACATGTGACAAAATAATATTCTTCTCATCGATAGGAAATAAGGTTTACAAAATATAAAGCAGCTCGAAGCTTGCTTTTCAGTATATATCCTAACAATCTCCCACTTATACTCAAAACAAGATTTCGAGTATACATTAACTGCCTATTCTCCAACTTATACTGAAAGCATGTCTAGGTCCTCGATGCATCTGACTCCCATCGCTTCCACGTGACGGTTAAACGTCATGCCGGGTAGGCTCTTAGTGAAAGGATCTGCCAGGTTGTCCTCTGATGCAATTTTGGTCACCTCAATCTCTCCTGTGCGCACTATATCACATATGATGCGGTACTTCCTCTATATGTGCTTGCTCGCTTTGTGAGCCCGTGGTTTTCTTAAGTTTGCCACTGCCCCAGAGTTATCACAATAAATCGTGATAGTCTTTGGCATACTCGAAATCACACTAAGTTCCTAAAGGAAGCTTCTGAGCCATACAACTTGCATCTACATATTCAGCTTCCATGGTGGAGTCCGCGATACATTTTTGTTTTGCACTCCTCCGTGTGACGGCTCCACCTCCCAAGGTGAACACATAGTTTGAGGTAGACTTCCTCGAGTCCCGATCAGTTTGGAAATCTGAATCGGTGTAACCCATAGGACACAGCTCGGATGCCT
>JAYDZE010014242.1:0-10196 GCA_034509125.1 Monilaria moniliformis
ATTGATTGATTATGGATTCTGATTTTTATGGAAAAAATCGTGAGAGCATAATGATATGGTTAATGATGAATAATGATACATTCGTCTACGATTAATGATAACTTCTTATGCTGATAATGATACTTATTTTATTATGATAATGCACGTTTATAGAAAAGATTTGATTGATATATATATAGGTTAAATTGATGATATAATTCTACACATATATATAATGATATCGCACCCCTATAACTAGTTCAATATAGCTATCTCAGAGGTATATACTTTAAATATTCTGGAAAAGAAGGAAGAAAAGGTAAACTAAACACTAATCAAACGGTAATTAGTGAAGGCTGAGAGTCAAATGTAATGAAGATAATTAAAAATCAGATGAGAAACTATCTTTCATTGAAATTACCAATTGAATTGTACACTAGCGAAAAACGATAACCAGATGTAACCGAGATGTAGCTATAGTACATTAATTAGTTGCTGCAAAGTTTCTTCTCCAAATCGATCAAAATTCTTGATCGAGGGCATCACGCAGCATCTGCTTAACCTTTCTCGCCTCCCGCCGCAACCTCTCGGAATCTCCTCCGCTCATCAAAACCCTAATCTTCTTGGCAACTCCTTCCGTATAAACGGTGGCCGCATCGCCAAGATCAATCCCAATCTCCCAATCAGCAACCACCAACTTCCTATTCGTCGGATAATCGTACGTCACCGGAATACAGATCGTCGGAGCGCCGCACCACAGAGTTCCACCCACAATGCGTCAAAAAACCCCCAACCGCCGGATTGGAAAGAACACTAATCTGATCGCACCACGGAACGATCAATGCCCGATCTCCAACCTCCTCCACGGATCCATCCGGTAAAACATTCGCATCATCGGAAACAGTGAGATGCGCTCGAGCAACCCAGATAAAGTTGACATCACTGAGACGAAGACCGTGAGCTATTTCTCCGATCACCTGTTTGCTTGTCTGAACCACGCTCCCGAACGAGACATATAAAACCGTACCGGCCGGCTTGGAACCGAGCCACTTGATTATTGAAAGAAATTTGTAGAGTAGATTAGATATAAACTTTAATTAATTAATGCACGTTAAGAAGTTCAAACCGGGCCCATGCAATAACTATAAATACTTCTCTTTTATTGGACAAACACCACCCTATGCGCATGTAACTCTTCGTCCAGAAAATTGGACAGAATAAACAACATAACCCAATTACCTACATAAACAACCGCCGAAAATGTCGGACATAGTCGACGGCGGCTGTTCACGGTGTCTGGGCGAAGCAGGATAGTAAGGAGGCTGTAGACAGAAGGGGTGCGAAACTCGGCCGCTCGTGCGGCTTGAGTTCGTTCGCGCACCCCTTGCGCGAAGGCGCACCTGCTGTGCGTCTTCTTCTACCACGGACGTTGTGGCAGTCAGCAACTCGGCGGTTCGCTGGCGGCTTTTGGATTCGGCGGTTACTTCGCGCCGTTTAAGAGAAGAATACATCTCTGCGTTCTTTCTTCTGTATTAGGATAAAAGAGTTGTACCATTTTAAATTGAGAATAGGATGCTGGGCCCTTTAAGCTGGGCTAGGGCTGTGGTTATTTTATGCTACTAGGCCGAAGTTGAACCCAATTTTAATTGGCTGTTGCTGCTGGCCTCATGCGGCAGTTGCTGGGCCGATAATATTGAATTAGTTTAACCCAATAGCCCGTTGTAGGCATTTATCATAAATACATATATTGAGAGCTGATAGCGTATCGGATTCTAGTTCTTCAACTGTGTTGTGGAGTATGAAGTACAGAGAATTTCCGGTGACATCGCCAGTCCCCTTTCTCTGAGAAGATCCAAGTGGTAGAGCAGAGGAAATACGAGAGCTGGAGAAGTCCAGAAGGCGACGTTGAGGAGGTTGTACTTGCCACTTGCCAGCCTTAAACGGTGTCAGCAACCAAGAAATGGAGGGAGTGTGGATCGGAGCGGATCAATTGTCCGACGAAGTCGTCAACATAAGGCGGAAATATTTGGAGGAGAATGGTCCAGTATAGTTCTGGGCTCGTAGTCGAGGTGCCTTTGGAGGCGAGGTTGAGGGCCAGGCGATGTGGCCTTGGTATGGCATCCAGATTATGATAGCATGGGCCTTTTCTGCTCAACCTCTGTTTACTTATAGACTTCCTTTATTTATAATAATAATTGGAAAGTTTGTGCTCGAAATGTCTTATGATAATGGACCCGCTAAGAAACGGCGAGGTCCATCATAAAGGAAAATGTGTGTTGTTGCTCTGAGAGATGAGATACTCGTGAATCGTGACGGCCCAAAACCAAGTGGAGCAAGCCCAGATTACCGTAAACGAACTGACCCACCACATGCATCTGCTTTTGCAAATTAAAATTTTCACTTTTAGTTTTATATGTCGTCACAACAATATTATTTATTCTTTTATATTTGTCGTATCATCTCTCTACCTTCTTCACATCTCATCGCCTTCTCCATCTCCAAATTTGATTTTTCAATATCTACCATTGGTAGAGTACCAACTTAGGGATATAATATCCATTTAAGCTTTAAGTTTAAACTACGAGCGAATATAAACTAAAATACTAAATATGGAATTATTTTGCAGTTTACTTTACAATAATTTGATACAATTACTCGTTCTCATAGATTTTAATAACCTAAATGCAACACGTCTTCTTCTTCTTCTTTTTTCTTTTTTTACCTTATACCTTTTTATTTCATAAGATCTTTTTATTTATCTATGACATTTTGTAGTAAAAAAAATTAACATTAGATTTCTCAAGTTATTATATATCTGTCACGGCTTACACGAGACATCTTCACGAGTACTATCATGGATGCATATAGATTTTGAAATCAATGTCTATCGCATACTTTTTAACTACAAAATTCGCATGTCTCAATGATTAAACCACCTCATGATAATTCTTATAATTGTACACACGAAAAATATGGAGTCTCTAAAGTGTGATTCTTGTGACAAAAAACATAAAAAAGGAAAAAAAAAGTGGGATAAAGTCTAAAGTCGTTATCCTAACTTTATAAAATAAACGAGCATAGCATTGCTTCCCCAAGAGAGATGAATGTTTTACAAATCCAAACAATCGTGACTTGTGAGTGGTAAGTATGTCGGTATCTGGTGATAGCGATATTGTATTTCGATTTCACTTTCCGAGGTGGCCCATCACGTCCAACTAAGAGCCCTCCCCTCATTGCTCACTTTGTTCACCTCACTCAATATGCTATGCACAACGTTTTCTCTTTTCTCTCTCTTTCCAATTTTCAAGAACGCTTCTGTGCCAATTCATGTGCATTATGGCCCTTCAATTTATTTTATTCTAACTACTTTAATTTAAAACATGATTAAGGGAATATTCTTCTCCATATTCTGTTGGCTGTTCTTTAGTTATTTTGAAGGATAACACCTTTAATTGCTTTATATTCTCTAATAAAGTTGAATAATTATCTTTTCAATATAAGATTTAATTATTAACTTCGATTTCTCATTAATAAAGCATGATATTATTTTTGTCCACATTAAAAATAATAATAATAATAATTTCATTTAGGCCCACCCAAGCTAGATTTATTAATAATATTCGCTATATTCAAATAAAGTTGAACAACGTTGTGGGATTCCAAAAATTTGTAAAAATGTACCATGTTTAAGATTAAATGACTTAATTTATATGTGGCCCGACTTGATTGAAATGATTCCAGCTTGATTGTTTTTTGGATTAAATATAACTTAAACGAAAATATAAGTTGAATGAAATTTAAAGACCAAATATTAGTGAAGTTGGTATAATTAGTGTATAGTTGAAACAATTCGAGTCGGAGAGAGAAGAATATGTGGTGTAGGTTTGATATAAATATCCCAACTATGCTTGTTTTGCAATAAAAAAATTACACCAAATTTTCATCTTTCTTTACTGCAAGTGGCAACCCGACTCGAGCTTTTGCTCTGCTCTTTATTCATTGATTTTCTCGTGGTAGCCCCTCATAAAAGAAAAAAGTCAAATTTCTCGTGGGGTCCCACGTACCACTTTTGGAATCGGTGGGATTTATTCACAGAAAGAAATGAGTTTTTAGGAAAAAGAATGATAAAAGAAATGTATAAAAAATGAAAAACTCTGTCATTGATTCTCTAAATAAAAAATAAATTTTACGCAACTACACCTCCTAATAATAAATATTAGAGCAATTATGATTACCAAATTCCCTTTAAGGGGACCACCTCTTAATATATATTATATTGTCAACTAATTTGATGGGCCAGGGAAAGACCAATTTCAACTCTCATTAGTTAAGTGTTAAAGTTTGAATGGTGGAAATTATTATATTTAAGGGACATATAATAATAATAATAATAATAATAATAATAATAATAATAATAATAAAAGATAATTGCTATCTAAATCATAATTTTTTGTTGACTTTTGGTCAATCCCATAACTTTTGAAATTGGAACATAAAATCAAAACTTTTGATATTTTCTCAATTATCCCACATATCAAAATTTCAATAAAATTGGTGGTGATGTGTCGGCAAAAATTTTGATATGTGGGATAATTGAAAAAATGTCAAAAGTTATGCAATTGACCATAAGTCAACAAAAAGTTATGATTTAAATGACAATTATCTATAATAATAATAATAATATGAAATTGGTTGCTTCAGAAAAAGATAGCAAAATAGAATCAATTCATAGTATTGGCGGTTGGAAATTAGAGTGAAAAAGAAGCCAATAATAATTTGTTATTTAGATCCTCTTCCCCTAGCGCATGTGGGACGCAGACGTCTCTCTACACCTTTCCCTTTCTCTCACCACCTCAAAATCTAACATTTTCCGCCGACTGCCCGGAGAAATACACGCACACAACAATGGCGGGCAATCCGGCGCGGCGCCCTCACGCCATCATGATCCCCTACCCCTACCAAGGCCACATCAACCCCTTCGTCTCCCTCGCCGTCAAGCTCGCCTCCCAGGGCTTCACAATCACCTTCATCAACACCCAATCCGTCCACCGCCGCATTTCCCGCGCGCAGACCGGCACCGGCCACGCCGATATATTCTCCGGCGCGCGCGACTCCGGCCTCGACATTCGCTACGCTACCGTCTCTGACGGCTTCCCCCTCGGCTTCGACCGCTCGCTCAACCACGACCAATTCGTGGAGGGGCTGATTCACGTTTTTTCGGCGCACGTCGACGAACTGATTGGGAATTTGGCAGACTCCGACCCGCCGGTCACGTGCTTGATCGCCGACACGTTCTACGTTTGGGCATCCGATATCGCGCGCAAGTATAATTTAGTCTACGTTTCGTTCTGGACGGAACCGGCGCTCGTTTTGTCCCTCTATTATCACTTAGATCTCCTCAAAAAGAATGGCCACTTCGGCTCCGAAGGTAACTTCCGATTTCTACTTAATTTTTTAGGTTTTCACGTTGAGGCGAAGCAGCATTATCCGATCACTGTACCACTAAATCTTCCGTTTTGACATTTTGACATCTAATTAGTCATGTCATTGTTGGAATTACTGTCTAGTTGATTAGTTTTAATGATAAGTAGTCAAAATACCGATGCATCATTTTCGAAGGTTTAATGTCAACAAACTTAATAGTTGGCATGGTGAAGCTGTAACTAACATGAATCATGATCATCGCATATGCATCAGATTTAGGGGAAGGAACATGTTGAAATCATTATGTATGACAGTTAAATCATTTTGTTTTCAGTACTATGTATATAATTTAGTGTAAGAATTACTGCATCTGGAACTAACCAAGACCACAAATGCATTTCCAATATCTCTCAGCCAGACGCAAAGACATGATTGATTACATACCAGGCGTCGGAGCAATGAAGCCAACAGACTTGATGTCTTACCTCCAAGCCGATGATATATGCACCGTGGTGCATCGTGTGATCTACAGAGCTTTTGAGGATGTTAAAAAGGCTGATATAATAATCTGCAACACAGTTGAAGAACTCGAACTCAACACGCTCTCAGCCCTCCACCGGAAGCAGCCCACTTACGCCATTGGCCCAATAGTCTCGGGCTTCACCAATCAGGGGGTGGCCACCAGCCTCTGGTCTGAGTCAGACTGCACCCCGTGGCTCAACAGCAAGCCCAACCGGTCCGTTCTGTACGTGTCCTTTGGGAGCCATGCTCACACCACTAGCAAGCAAGAGATTTGGGAGATAGCCCGTGGACTCTTGATCAGTGGTGTGAACTTTGTATGGGTGATCCGGCCTGACATTGTGAACTCGGACCAGGCTAATTTTTTGCCGCCTGGATTTGAAAACGGCATGAAGGGCAGAGGGCTGATTGTGCAATGGTGCAGCCAGATTAAGGTCATTTCGCATCCTGCCATTGGAGGGTTTTTGTCGCACTGTGGATGGAACTCGGTGTTGGAAAGCATATGGAGTAGGGTCCCTCTGATATGTTTCCCTTTGTTCACTGATCAGTTTACTAATCGGAAATTAGTGGTTAACGACTGGAAGATCGGGATTAATCTTTGTGATAGGGCTTCGATCACGCGGGATGAAGTCGAGGAGAAAATCAAGTATTTGATGAGCGGGAAATCTTCGGAGGAGTTGAGGCATGCAATCAAGGAGGTGAGTAGGAAATTGGAGTATGCGTTGACGAGTGATGGATCTTCTGAGAAAAATTTTAGGGTGTTTATTGAAGACATAAAGGCCCAAATCAAGAAAAAAGCAGGGGTGGCCTTTGATGCACAAGAGCATACCATAAGCCATGTCTGGGCTCCTACAGCAGCAAATCTTTGTGAGCAAACAATTTGTAGCTTGTCTAGTAATTTAAACTAATGGCCTAAATTAGGCCGTTGGTTCAGTTTTTGAGTTGTATGAATGAATTAATTTAGAAAAGAAAATAAACATTTGATCTTTTATTGAAACGAACAGGGTAACCGTGTAAATAGTAGCTTTTGGCGTTTGGTTGTGTATGAGATTCGCTTATGAATCGAAAGCGTTTATTTACCACCTTAACTACAATCTCTTCGGTTCTTGATTACCTTTTTTGTGTTTGCATTTCTCATTCCATTTGTCCAATACATATGTAAATTTATGATGTTATTCAAGTTTAAAAAGTATGCTACATGTTCGGTTTCAGTCGTCTCTTCTGTTTTTATCACAATAGTAATATTACACCACTATCACCAATATACATATATCTATAGACTAGATCGACAGTATCTATATTCACATTATTAAATTTAGAAGAAAAAAATGGGCGAGAAAAAGCTACATGCCATTATGATTGGTTTCTTCTACCAAATCCATATCACCCCCTTCACCAATCTGGCTATCAAGCTTGCCTCAAGTGGATCCACCGTCGAGTTCGTCCACACCGAGTTTATTTACCTCATGTTATCCAAAGCTGATGGCTTTAACGTGCCGGAGGCTGATCCCTTCCTCGGAGCTCGCCCGGTTGGGTCTAGAAAAACGCTACGCCAATATTAGTGATGCGTTCCCGCCGGGAGGCTATTTTTCTCGACTCCCTTCACGTGTGGATGAGTTAACCGGAGACATAATCCACTCCGATGATGAGGCTTCACCGCCTTTTGCGCATTTCTTGGTTGGTGATCCTTTTGGACACAGCCGGCTCTAGTGTTTGCAATGTACTATCACTTGGATCTTCTGAGAGAGAAGGGCTACTTCCCAATAAATTGTTGTGCCCTTAATATCTCTATTATATTGCTCAGCTAAAAGCTTAAGCAGTTAGAAGGGTATATGGTTGATGAACAGGTGATGAGGAAAATGTGATCATAGATGTTATACCCCAATAAGATTATCACCAAGGACTTGACGTCCAATTTTCACGATTTGGACGAAACAAGCATCACCAAAAAGATTGTGGTGGAAGCATTGGAGCAGGTGAAGCACGCAGAAATTTCATCTTGATCACCACAATACACGAACTCGAACACGAATTGGTTTCAGCTATGAACCACAAACAGCCAACTTATGCAGTTGGCCTTTTAAATTTTACCACTGATTTCACCAAATCTGCTATTGTTCCGAAAAGCCTATTGGCTGAAGCAGATTTCACGGAATGGCTTGATTCGAAGCCTCGTGGCTCTCTTTTAGTCTTGCTCAGAGCGACCAGCAACTTGCTGAGAATATAGCTAATGGTCTTCTCCTCGGTGGAGTTCACTTTGTTTGGGTGATTCGCAATGGGTTCGAGGGCTGATCGTTTCATGGTGCAATCAGAATGCAGTGCTCTCCAATCATGCAATTGGAGGATTCCTAACGCATCGTGGGAGTGTTGGTGCACGCCCATATGGGCAGTTATTGAAATGACATGGAGGCAGTTTTTTTGAGTGGCATAAAAATTGCTCATGGCAGTTATAATGAATATCAACTTTCTTATATATAAGTACCTATACTTGTACGAAAAGGATGATGAACTGCAAATTTCAAACAACAAACAACATATACATTCTCTCGTTCGATTCTCTCTTTATCTCGGAAGATAGCGTCGTAGACAGTAGTTCGTCATCCGCGCACGTGATTACGAGCTTGATCAGCATA
The DNA here is from genome assembly GCA_034509125.1 of Monilaria moniliformis. Taxonomy (NCBI): domain Eukaryota; kingdom Viridiplantae; phylum Streptophyta; class Magnoliopsida; order Caryophyllales; family Aizoaceae; genus Monilaria; species Monilaria moniliformis. The sequence goes on from JAYDZE010014242.1 coordinate 8,556, forward strand.
TCGAACCGTCGTACGAAACGATCATGGTAAGTTCCCGTTAACCTCATTAAATTCCGCTAATTATTGTATGTTTGTCGTACGTATTTTACTTCGGGGTTGAACTCGATTCTAGAAACGATATGGTGCAGTGTTCCGATGATCTGTCATCTATTTTTTGCTTATCAACCAACTAACAGGGAATTAGTGGTCGATGATTGGAATGTGGGGATTAATCTTTATGTACCATTTTCTGACCTTTTTTGATAACCAAAACTCAACACTAATAGTACTATTACAAAGCTATCATCGAGAGCTACTCAACGATTCATTTGGATTTTACATCGAATTCCAGAGAACCGAGTTGTTGGCAACAAAAATTTGAACTATGACAAAATCAAAAAAAAAAATTAGAAGTTCATGTATTTTTTAACAAAAAACAATAGAATTATTTAAAAACCAAAATTTGGGAATAGTGTATACATTTACAAGCTATTAAACTTATATTTAGGGTAAAGGTTCGATTTTTTTCCGATCGTTTGGGGCGTTTACTCTAAAATGTCCAATCGTTTAGATAATTACCATTAAGTAACCAACATTTCTTTTCTGGGAATAAAATGTCCCGAATTTTTTTTTCGGTGATTGGGATATTGAAGTGGCTGCCAAAATTACACATCGCTTACTTACGTGGCAATTTTCATCTGAGGTGTAGTTCAAAATAAGTAAAGATAAAACAAAAAATGCAACTCAAAACATAAACACATGACTTTCTCTCCCAAAATGCAAATCGCGATTCTCCTCAAATCAAAACCCTACTGCAAAATCGCCTAAGGAGGAAGGATGGCGGTCTGGCGTGGAGGAAGAACGACGGTGAGATTTTGCAGACTTACAGTGCTCTATTAGAGATTCTGGTGAAAAACAATTTTGTGGTCTTCTTCTTCTTCGTCGTGCAGCGTATTGCGATATCCCAACTGTGAGTTTTGTGTTGAAGATTTCCAATTACCCAACTAACCAGATTATGGCCCGCTTCCTCAAATATTTGTTATTTAATATTCTTCTCTTCTTCACTTCTTACGAAGAACGACGATTTGCCCGATTTCACTGCATATTGGATGATAAAAAAAGAATTGAGGGCATTTGGGTGATTTGAGAAATTTGGGCAGATTTCGGCAGCCACGTCAATATCCCAATCACTAGAATTTTTTTGCGGGAGATTTTATTTTCGAAAATGAAACGTTGGGTACCTAATGGTAATAACCTAAATGGTGGGATATTTTTGAATAAACGCCCCAACGATGGGGCAAAATTGAACATTTACCCTTATTTTTATTACTGCAAGAGACAAATTCCAAAATTTCCAAATATAGCTAATTTTTTTAAAATTATAATTAAAATACAAAATTGCTAAAACAATCCAAAAAATTTCAAATTGGGCGCCCTAGCGTAACTCCGTTGATGAACCTCGCCCGCATCGCAGCTCCACCCGCCCGCCGACTCCATCTCCCATTGCCGAGTCGAGCGCAACAGAGTAGTAAGCCAGTTTCCCACCGCCAGCTCGCCTCCTACCTACGGTCTGTCATTCACCTCCTGATCGATCGGAAATCCGCCGGAATAGTGACGTAACTAGGAATTTAAAGGAAGACTCGGAGATTTACGTGGTTCGAT
>JAYDZE010014253.1:0-10196 GCA_034509125.1 Monilaria moniliformis
TATTATGGGAAAATTAAAAATATTGTCCCAATTCCCAGAAGTGTTTTTGCATTTAAACTATTTGATCTTGGCATCTAACAGTTTATATTGTCACATAAATGTCATCAAAAAAATCTCGAAAATTGACATATCAAGTAGATGACAGTTGATAGTGGAGGCAAACGAGGTCTAAGTCGCAATGAAAAAAGAGTGAATTGTGACACATCAATTTTCTAAGACCAAAAAATGTGCTTCAAAATATTTTGTGACAATTTCTAAAAGCTAGATACCAACATATTATATATTAAAATAAGATAAAAGTTATTTATTAGGAGTATTTTGTATCTTAATTATTCAAAATTAAACAACATTTATTTATTATATATTGATTAAATTTCTAACTTTTACTCACCTAACATTTAGTTATTTCTTCTTATCTAAGGTGGCACATCACTCACCCTCCCACCTATCAAAAGCCATACATATTTCCACCCAAAAAGAGAAAAAACTAAGGAAAAAGTCATAAGAAGATGAGGAACATATTATCTTTCATTTTCATTACGTAAGAGCTCGCGTAATTACTCAGAAAGTATATGGCTTCTTCACAAATTGACCTAAGATTTTTTGATTATCATCTTAAAGCAACTTCCAAATTGCTTGCTAGGATTTCTCTACTACCAGATACATTCATACATTGCATTTTTTTATTATTATATTAATGTTAATAAATGCCAATCAAGCAATTAAATAAATTGATGTCTCAATGTCAAACCTTACCCTTCTCCTTCCCCCAATTACTATTGAAAAACAATTACTACTAAATAGATCTTTGTAAGGTTGCCAATAGTGTACAACATAGCTATGGGGAAAATATTTATTTGTTCTTATATAGATTTAGAGCTAAAACTTTAGAAGTATGTAGTTTGATATAGTATGAATTGTTTAGTGCAAATAGTTATAGCTTAAGACTATTTGATGTATATTTCCATCAAATATATATCATATATGAAAAAAAATACTAGTATTTAGCTTTAACATATTTCCTAATTATGTTTTCAGAAAAAAACTTTTCTGGTCTAGACATATCACGTGTCAATGTGAATTGGTGTGTCTAATTAAGAGTTCTTTAATAATTAAAACGTAAGTTTTAATGTGCACCTTGATATGGGCACACTGTAATTTCATTTGTCAGATAATTATTAATTAGATACGCCAATTTCCATTACCACGTGATGTGTCTAGACTAGAAATTCTTTTCTCGTGCCCTCACGAGTCGGGATAACTAAGATTTAGATATTTAATGCATTGAATCGCATGAAAAAGCCCACATTCTTTAGCTTAAAAAACAAAACAAAAGAATTTCACAGAAGGCATTTCCGTCATTTAAATATTTGGGCGCATTTACGTATATTATATAGTTGCTCAACCAAATAAGACAATGCAGAAAATAGAGTTCGCCAATAAATTGTTAAAAAAATACTATATGCAAAATCTAACACGATAAATTTAAAAATATACATTTTTAAATTTTCAAATGTACGGAAATACAGCACTTTCCGATTTTCTCCACTTAACTATTTTCTCATTCGATTTGGCTCCGCCTCCTTTCCTAAAACAGGAAGCGACGGATTGAAGCATTAAATCCAACATCCTCCTCTTCACCGACCGCCTCTTCGCCGGCAAAACACTCCCTTTCTTGGCCGTGAATCGCGCCGCCGCCGCCGCACCGCTGCCCTCAGCCATCGAGTTTGTGGGTTGTGTATTTTCCGAGTACATATGCTAGTGTCACTTGGCTGAGTGCCTGACTGAATTTATAGGGGAATTTTAAAATAGTGAAGAAACTTAGAGTGAAAGGTTTCTAGAAAAGGACACGTGTACGGCAGACATCGTTCAATGTCCAGATGTACTGATTATTATATTTATCTCAACCAATAAATTAAAAATAAGAAAATCACTCGACTAGCCAAAAGCCTACATGTGATCGTGTGCATAGTGCGTCTATATAAGGAAAATTAACATTTCATTTACAGTTTAAGTATTTTTATTTACCACATCGTAGTTTATCCAGGTTTTAAAATGTATACTAGTAAATTTTTGGTTGAACATACTAAAAAATTATACACTATATTATTATATAATTATATTTTGAAGGGTTAATAGTAAAAAATATATAACGCACTATTCACTCAATGACCTTTAAATATTGCAGCATACACTGTACAACAATGATTCTAATTATTTTGTAATTACAATATATTCAATTTTTACAACAAACTTTCTCTAATACGTACCACAAATCCTTTATCACCTTGTTATACTGGACTTTTGCCAGAATTTGTTGAACTTTCCTTTATCCTTATAGCTAATAAAAAGAAATAAATGCAATCACAGTCTCATTGCATTAATTATAATAATAAATCTCTACAATTTCGAGAATTCTATCATAAAATTAATTTAGAATTTTTTAGTTATATTTTATAGTGCGTTGAATAATCGTATAATATGGGTAATTCGATGACTGAAGACCGTGATACCAGCCCCCCATGACATCCTACGCCTGTGGCACATCCTAAGGTGTAGTCGAAGAAAATGAAATAAAATATACTTCTGAGATCCAAATTTAAAAAAAAAACATAAACATTGAATAGTTGAGGAAAAGGGGAAATATATATCCTTAAATGATTTTATAACTCCAGATATTACTAGATACTTTTTTAAATCTATTTCCATTTACTAATACGTAATTTAATTTCACGTTTTTGTCTTTGTCTTTTTTGTTTAGTTCCATCTTTTTCCCTTAACTTGTTTCTATCTTTTCTGTCAAAATTTTAAAAGGCACGATGTGAAACTATTTATTTAAATTTATGAAAATATTTTTTTTAAATTACAAAATGATTAAGCATTTTCCTTTTGAAATTGAGTTTGGAAATCTTATTATCCATTCCTTAATTACCGTGAGGGGTTATTATGTAAAATGGAAATGCAATTAAAATAGGTAAATCCTTTATTTTTCAAAAATAATGAAAAATGACAAATTTACTCCAATTTTATATATACATTTATATAAATTTATCACTACTCTAGTAATCACAATAATTGGCCCAATGGATTGAAGTACATTTGAGTGTCTGAACTCTGAAGCATACAAGTATCCCAGGTAAATTTTACGATTCTATGTTTGAAAGTAAAATAAAATAAAATAAACATACATGTATATAATAGGAAATTTTACGCCATTGTCCTCTCACATTTAAAATATTTAATCAGTGCAGTTATTCAATTCACAATCTGATATATATTTTGGATCTCAACTATTTTTTCCTGCAAACTAAAATAAAAAATTAAAAATAATCTCAAAAATAAAAATAATTAATAGAAGTAAAGAATACTAGTATACAATAAAATAAAATAAATAATAGTATTTCCTAATCTAATTTTATCTTTTGAGGATAAAAATAAGAGTAGTTAATTTTTTAAAATTAAGGCGCACATAAACTCTAGGGTTTTAAAAGGGTTCATCGACGCCACCGCTCCGTACCAATTTTCCGCTGCCACCGCTCCTTACCAATCCTCCGCCGCCACGCCGCCGTGTCCATTTCTCTCTATTTCTTCAGTGTCTGCAAGTTTGAAGAAATTTCTCGTTTACCTGTATAGTTTTATTGCTCTGGTCCGACCTTTCCTCTATGTTTCTTCCACTTATGAGGGTAGTTTTTGGCTGTCGTCTCCTAAATTTTTGCTTTGACTGAATGCAGAAGTCATGGGAAAGAAGGAAAAATCTTCAAAAAGGAAAAACCGAGAGACCGGAGTAGCCAGTGAGGTCTTGTTGCAGAAGAGTAAGTCTAAAATAAAATTCTGACTGTTTTAATGATGACAAATTCCAGACTTTCAGCTGGTGGTACACTTATAATTTGGAAACAAGTTTCTAATGTAGTAATTTTGTTAGTTGTGCTAGCTCTGATTTTAACTAAGTTTTGTCTTTGTGACTTGGACTTGCTTTGAAGAAGAATTGTATTTCTGTCTGGTAGTTCTGATTATCCTCCAAAATTTTGTTTAATATCTTTATTTTGGTGGAGACAAAGGTACTGATATGTCTCTCGCTCTCTACCATTTATCACCAAATATTGGCCAGAGCAAAAATCTTGATTTTCTGATTTTACTATATGCTTCATATGTCTATCCAAAATTTATCTGAAATAGCAAGGTTGAATTGAACTCCCTTCAGACACGTTGAGGCGTTTTATCAGTAACTCTTGTGCTTCATGCAAGCATTTTCTAGACTCAAAGAATCGCAGTAATATGGTCGGTGCATGATCGTATTTGTGGTGTAGAGTGGTTTTTATTACTGAATTGCCATATTCAGAGGTCTGCAGATTGCTTGTGAAACCGAGCTGTTCCATTATGTTTATGCCCTTTGTTAGTGAGTGGTCAATTTAGGGGACAATCTTATGCTAGTTTCTCTTGATGTTTATTCAAAAGTGATATTCAAATCCGTTGTTTGAAGTATCTGAACTGAACTTTGACAGGTCGATACCGTTTTTCATTTATAAGTTACTTCAGGATGGTTATTTATTATGAAGTTATTAGAGTTGCCCTATCTTATCTATTTTGGCTCAAATGCTTTATACTAGTTGAGGATACTAATAGAGATCATTGTAGTTTTAAATATAGATAGGAGTATACTTTTGTAGAACGTTGAAGCATAATCTAGTTTCTTTGTGGATTTAAGGTATTGGAGATAAAGATGGATTTGATGTTGTGGATGACTTGAGTGAACCAACCATGGGTGAAAAACTTGCAAGCCTCAAGTTGGAAGGAAATGACGATGTTCCAAACCGTGAAAATGCAGACTCTTCTCTTCCGGCAAAGCCTCCTAGTGCAGACTCGGTTAATATCTTAGTTAAGCAAGCACTGCATGCTGATGACCGAGCCCTTCTCATAGATTGCTTATACAGACAAGATGAGAAGGTTGGTATTTGCATTCCCTTCTCTTTATTGGTTGTTCTGTTTTACATTCTGTATGAAAGTAGATGGTTGGAGCTTCAGTTTTGCCTGACATAGGACAACATGAGTGGTATGCAGGTAATTGCAAACTCACTATCACTGTTGAATCCTTCTGACGTCCTCAAGTTCTTAAAGTCTCTTGTGCCGATAATCCAGTTAAGGTAAGAGAGATAGACATACTTAACTAGTTGTGATTGTCCTCCGAAGATTACTTCAATAATTTTTGTTCCTCACTGGAATTACTTCATCTATTTGTAGTATGAACCTTGATGGTTTTTTGAATTTTTATATGACAAACTACAGTCTCATTTGTTCTTCAAAATTCTTGTTTTTTGCATATAAATAGGGGTGCTGTTTTGGCCTGTGCTCTTCCATGGCTCAGAAGTTTACTTCTTCAGCATTCTAGCAGTATAATGTCCCAAGAATCTTCCTTGGCTGCTTTAAACTCTTTATCTCAGGTAATGGGATTTCTCATGTTTAGATAGGGAGATAAATGGGATTATTAGGGTACATATATATGGATTAGGGAGTTATATTTCCACTGAATAATTTAAGAATAATTTTCACATGTATACGCAGATAATAGAATCAAGAGTCTCAACCTTCAACCCTGCTCTTCAACTATCAAGTTGCTTGGACTTGCTTTATGCAGAGGTGAGTGGATGCTGCAGAATGTTTTATATTTTCCGTTGTAACATATATGAGAACAATACGCTGAATACCAAATTCTTGGCACAGTCTGTTGACGATGAAGTGGAGGAGAATAATATTATTGCACCTGTTATATATGAAGATGAGGATGAAAGTGATGATGATGAATCTGATGATTCTTCCATGGAAGTTGACACCGTAGAAGATGGTGAAGAGCCTATACTCTATAGTGACATCAGTGATACTGAAGAGTGTGGTGAAGTCAGTGACTAAATTGATCATCAAAACTTTTGTTGCCTGGCATGTATGTATAAGCAAACTCTGTAACTCTTAGTTCACAAAGTGTAGGAAACTGAGTTTTTCTTTTATTTTTATCGCTTATCCCCCTGTTCCATTTTTGTCATGAGATTTTGTACTGTCAAAGTGTATTTTTATAGTTTATAGCAACCTTTCGTCTCATTAGCATCTGCATGTTCCTATGATTTTACCTTGCCCCCCTCAATGTTTTAAAATTATGTGCTATCTTTTAACCTTAGTTTGCAAGCTGTTCTTAGCATGCCATCCCATATGTTAGAAATTTTAGTACCTTCATGAGCCAACATGTGTGTGTATTCAATAGCTGAATCTACTGTAAGGAAATATATCATATGACTGCAATTATAGTAGAATGGCTCATATATCAGAATAAACAGTAAAACAAATTTTGGGATAGTATACATTTACATTTCTAACACACAAGCAGCCCATATCATAAGTAATCTGCTAGGTATTGTGTAAACGCACTTCAATTATGTGAAAGACACATGGAAACTAGAAGAAACAGACTCTCAACACATGAAGATAGATCATGTAACTATTATATTCTAATTATTACTAGTACCGACTTTTGCTTTGTTCTTGTGATCCCCTGCAACCTTAGTGAGAGACTTTCCAGCTTTTCCGAAAGCTTGGGCTATAGTCTTGCCCATCATTGTTGAAACATGCTCCCTCTGTTTAGGAATAACACTTGCCTTTGTTCCCTGTGGTGGTGCATAGTTGTTGCTGCTGCTCTTGTTGTTGTTGGAACCCATGCTGGCAACGATGTTCTCTGCGTTGCGTGTGTTTGAGTTTGAGTTTGTTATGTATCTATGTAAGAACTGTGTTTTCTTTGATAAAGGTATATGGTGTTTTTATAGGCGGAGTTTTAGGCTTATGCTTGTTAGACTCTTAACCAAGTAAGAATGTGGAGAACAACAAACAGTGTGTGTGTGTGTTTATGTGACTGACTGTGAAGAGAGACCCAGTGTGTGTGTGTGTGTGTGTGTGTGTGTGTGTGAAGATGAAATAGGCAATATACGTCAGCGCTGAATTTAGAAAGTGTAAATAATGTTGAAGTGAAATTGTAAACACCAACAGTTGACGTGTGGATCTTTGTGGTCTTGAACTTGGATATCACGAAGAATGATTTTACGCGTTTCTTCGGATGATAGCATGTCGCATACTAATAACATTATTAATATTAATAATCTGAAGTCTTAACTATGATGACATAACAGAGTTACTACTGGTCTTGACGATTTATAACAATTAATTAAGTAAATGAAGTCCATTGGTTTAGCTTTTATATAGCTTAGTTGGTAAAATATTTTTCTCCACTAATAATTGAGAGCTTAAGTCATTATTGTTGTGAGTGTGGGCGTGTGAGTTATAACTTTAAACAAAGATTTATATATTTGTGTTTTAGTGTGTAATGATTTTTTTGGTCGTAATTTATGTAATGTCAATTTGTTATAGTGTCGACAGTAATTTAATTTCTTCGAGGTAATGTTCCAAACCTTAAATTTTTGTCCTCAGACTTAATTTAGTAAACAATTCAACATTTTATTTTCTGTAAATTATTGTGTTTGCATGCTGAAAACAACAAATGGTGTTAGTTGTGTTGAAAATTTCCAAGTGTTTATGTTAGCATTTTTATGGCCCTAGAAACAACTAGCAGGATCCAATAATAATAAATAGAAATACCAACTGTTACAGCAGGATGAATTTATTATGAAAAATGACGATTATATATTAATTGTACAGCATAGTTTGAAGATTTACGATGAATCAATTACTTTGTTGAATGAATTTATGGTCTAGCATTCAAATATTATATATTGCAAAAAATTCAAATAATTTGAATCTACCATATTCACAGTGAATTCATAATTTTTCATAACGAATCTATAATGTTCAATTAGAATTTATTTTATACGATATACCCCCTCCATTCTATTAAACTTGGCACACTTTTCACTTAAGGCATTAATCTTGTTGGTTCTTGCTTTTGGTCTTCTTTATTTCCCTCCAATATCAAAGTAAATTTCTTTGTAATAAGAGAAGGGCCCTCCAAATTAAATTGCATACAACGACACCTGCCGTGTGGGTCTATACACTATCAATTACTATGTAAGAAAAAACTAAATAAAATTATAAAAGAATAGATGAAGATTGTTAGGAACGTGATGGTTCAATCTCGTTTAGATTTTTTGTTTTACGTAGTTTCTAAGAACACGAGCAGAAATTTGGAGGTTAGTACGTGGCAACATTTTAAACAGTAAATTACGAAGAAAACTTTTTTTCTTTCATCTTTTCACAATTCAAGTGGCTTTGCTAATATAAAATGTTTCGAGATTAATGGACATATATAGCTAGCTAGCAAAAATACAAAAAGGCTTGTAAATAGTAGATTTTCAAAATTGTCTTTTGTAAATAGTGGATTTTCAAAATTGTCTTACGCTAGTTCTTCATATCTAACTGACATGGCCGTCGTTAGCACACATAAAATAATTTGAAACCTATATCCACAATTATATAGTTAGCTGGAACAAGGTCAATTCACATGAAATTGATTAGTGTTTCCTCCTTGTCTTTTTGGTGTTGCCAAAAATTGGATGTGGTCACGGTAACTGTGTTGGTTAATTGGCTAACATAGAAATAACTGAAATAAATAGAGAAATTGATCAAATAACAAAAGTAACATAGTTTGGGTGGTAGGCAAGGTGCCAAGCAGGGCATCGAGGGTCACGGGAGGCAGATGGCCAAGGAGGCAGGCCGAGTGGAGGGCATCAGTAGGAGGCGTCATGTGTGCGGGGTGTAGCGACGCCTGATGCGAGGCGAAAGTCGGGAGCCGAGGGGGCCGAGACACAGGGCACGGTCCGTGTCTCCCAGCGCCATGGTGCACACGGACGCCTTTTGATGTGGGGGATTTTGGTCTTAAGTGGAATGAGAGGCCAATTTGAAGGTTTTGGAGACTACACACGTCTACTCGAACAACGTGTTCGAAATGCTTTCTAATGATGTTGCGGGAGATTTTATGATTGATGAGTCGGATTGACGGGCAGGAGAGGCCGATGAATGGGCGTCTGCAGGCTCAACATCTAATGATGCTGTTAGCATGGCCAAAAGGGTCCGACGAGGTGCTACTTCCTCCAAAGTTTCCCATGTCTAGTCTCTTCATAATCTAGAATATCCAAATCATGGGTAATATTAGAACAAATTAACTAATAATTTTGGATCATTAGCTGCTCTGATTCCATGTTGATTTTGGAATAAACTAACGATTAATTTTAGATCGTTAATTGTTCTGATATCATATTGGAAAATAGAATTGAATGCAGAAAATAAAATACGGGAATGACTTAAAGACTACATAGTATTAGATTGAATTAATTTACTCTACTGCATTAAACTCTTTATATAGAGTGAATTGAAAACTCTTAATTTAACTTAAACTCTAAAAAATAAATTCTACTAGCAACTATAATCAATAAAAAATTAACTAGATTTATTTATTCTTATCTAAGCTTGAATCTTCCTTGATTCTTGTCTTGATTTTCTCAATAATTCCAACATATATGCCATAGCGCTACATGGTTCAAATGTATATTTTCTTTAAATAGGGAGGTAAATTTTCAAAGGAGTCCTTAACAATTTTCTTAATTATCAAGGATGTATTAATTTTGATTGTAATTTTATTATGAGAAAATGAGGAATAAGAAAAGATGGAATATTTTATCACATTACTTTTTTTTTTATCACATATTTTTAGGATGAAAATATGGAAAAATATTATCATCCCAATACCCCATAATAATATCTGTCGTCATGAATTAGAGTGAAAATGAGGGAATATAAAGTATTTTTTTTCCATGTTGCCAGAGGAAAACTATCAACCTTATAGAATATATAAAAATGGTAAAATATATATTTTCCATCATTTTGCGTCAAAGAGAATGCCTAAGAAATTTAATTTCACAAGCGAAGACAAAAAACCATTGCATGGTATGCGATAAAGACACAACCAATACATATGTTTGGTAAAAATATATGTTTACACATAAAATTGAACCACTTCTCTAGCTAGCTATGGATTGCTAGACATTCTATAAAATTACATTTGTGACGAATCCCAATTTACAACACATACAAATTTGAAACTAGTAGACATATAGGGATGTCAGTCGGGCCAACCCGCTCGGGTTGTCGGGCTATTCGGGTTGCAAATTTTGTCGGGTCAGAAATTTACAACCCTAATCCTAACCCTT
>JAYDZE010014264.1:0-10196 GCA_034509125.1 Monilaria moniliformis
TTATTATTATTATTATTATTATTATTATTATTATTATTATTATTATTATTATTATTATTATTATTATTATTATAGTCTCTCTCTCTTCGCCCTACAGAATGCGACGGCAAAGGTTTCGGGAAGTGGAGAGGCTAAGACACAAGCTCTTACAGTTATCGTAGGTGTCAACCATGAATTAGACTCGATATGTACCACTAAAATGGGCCTAAGAAATAGGCAAATATGAAAATTATGTCATATAAAATACGAATTTCGTTTATACCATATACTCACGGTTTAGGTCCTCGTAAAAAGTTTGTCTCGTATGATTTATCACTTACGTGAGATTTGTTGATTGAAATGTGGACAATTTATCTACGGATACCGGAAAAAAATAAACAAACAAACAAATGTTGTAATTTATTTTGTACTTAGAGTATCCGCAGTGCAACTGTGTTTGCGGCGGCCGCACCGCGTCTGCACTACTGGAGAGGAGGAAAACGCGGCGGCCGCAATTTCATTCGTATGCGCGGTTGGATGCCCAGCTGCGGCGGCCACAGAGCAGATGCACTGCAGGGTTTACGGCGGCTGCGAATATCTTAAAAATCAATTTTATTTATGAAATTATTATTTTTGAAAAAAATTAACACTAAAATTTCACATTGGACTCATGAATTAATAAAAGATTATAATTAATTAAATAACATATAGCTCAGTCTTATTGTTATATGAAGAAGAAATTGTGCTTTTATTGGTCACAATCATTTCTTGGCCAAATATAAACATGAACGTAATTTATAAGGATGAGAAGGATCTACCCCTATAATTACTTAATATAACTACTTCTATGTTGGCGGATATTTAATTAATGATGTCTTGGCCAAATATAAACATGAACGTAATTTATAATTAATTACAGAAACTTTGATACAAATAGAAACTTGAGTGCATCTATCAAATATGATATTAATATTATAAATTAGTTTGATGGTCTACGCAAAAATGATAAATTAACGTTATGTTATTAGGATGGAACTAGCTACACCAATCACACATATAAAAAGAATATTAATTTGGTAATTAATTATTAAATTAAAGCGATCTCTTAATTAAATAAAATTTATTGTACCAAAAAATTCTTGGCTTCTAATCTGTGTTCTCACTAATTAGAAACACAAAATTATGAATTATCCTGCCATTGTCCTTCAAAATTTTAATAAAAACATTTAAACAGTTTTAACTTTCAAGTGTAGTACAACTTATTAATTAGTGGCAACAAATTAACTTTCTAACATCAAAAGAGTAGTATGATATACTAATATACAGGCTTATAAAAAATTGTGTTAACTTTAACCGGATAGCTAGTCGATCAATGACACAAAAGTAATATTCAACATTAATAGATTCACGTTTTGTATTTTTCAATGAAATGACTATATGTAATATAGGAATTTCAATTATATAATTTAGAAACTTTTATTAAGTAATTTTCAGAATTTAAATATTATAAATATTACAATTCCTTTTTGTTGAACGGACAAGAAGAAAGCATGAAGCACAACACACGAGAAAGTACAATACTTCATCACAATATTTGAGCTTTATGTTTTGAATAATGTCACACTCTCTAAATTTTGGGAAATTGATACAGCGCTTGCTTTCATTATGTCACAACATTCAAATCAGAACATCAAATTCACATGGTATATTATAGGGCGGAAATGCATATTATTACTACATCTCAATTCATCCAATTTTTTTAGTTCCCTACTATTCGAAATATCATTAATTAGTATACAATAAGCGGGGTCAAATCCCACGAGAAATGGGAGAAACTTGTTTGTTGTTTTCTACACTTGGGTTTTTGACGATGCGACCATGCCTAAATTCATTGCACTGGGAAATACAGAATTTAAACTTATACTACTTAAACGTGGGAAATAATTTACCTATTGAACTGGACTCAACAAAATTAAACAAGGTTTCGAATTTCAGAAATCAAACCGAGCAATTAGAATTTAGAAGGTATGTTCGGAAAATGAAATTTGCATCTAAATTACTGTTTATCATCACTTACGGGAAAACATAGCATTGCAACTAATAGAGCGAAAACTTGCTAAAAACAGTCATTAAAACTTTGCAAAACTTGAAATCAACTTGAAATTGAAATGAAATCTTTTTGAATGTAAACTAAATCTATTTAAAATCAATTAACCCATGAAAAATCCAAAAAGATTAATTGATTGTTCAAGGATTCATCAACAAATCAACAAACTCATTTGAAATCATTTTTGCAAACTTTAAATATGAAATCTAAAAATCGAACCAACCACCAAAATATTGAATCGCAAGGAAACTTGAACACAACTAAACTAAATCATCTAAACTAAATCTCATCAAGCAAGAGGAAAGCAAGAAATCCAAATTGCATGAGAAAAGCATGGAAACTAAGCTAAAATCGTAGAAAGAGAAATTTTAACATTAAAAATTGAAATTGAAAACTTCAAAATCCAATCCAAATTAGAGTTTCAAAACTACTCGACTGTCCAGCTAGTGATGAAATCGAAAACAACAACTAATTTAAGATTGTTTGAAATGAAAAGAGAACGATAGGGTGAGTGAATCCCCGTTACACTTGTGGTTCTTCCTTGTTTCGTCTATCCCATGGATTCTTCTTGGTTTCTCACAGCTTCTGGATGGCAACGAGTATGGTGTGAGTTAGGAGAGGGTAAATGCAGTTCTGTAAGTGAGTATGTACGTTAGATGTGATGGAATGCTGAGGATGTGTTTATTATTTCTCTCCCGTTTTCTACTTCTCTTTTTCCCATATATATTGTGGCTGTTGTTTAGGTAGGTAAGCTAGGTTTCCAGCACTTGTTCTGCAAAATGACCATACTGCTCTTCATTAGCAGCTAAGGGAGACATCCCATTAGTGCTGGAAAATGACAGTTTTGTCTTGTAACACTATCTGCAATACCTTCAAGATGGATAGCCTATGACCTTCATCTATGCAGTTCCATTTTAAACTTCAAAACCACCTTCTTTTGCTCCTTTTGTGCATTTTCAGCCTTCTTCATGTACTTGTACCTCCAGTTCCTAATTCTTCCTATTTTTCCATATAAACACATATTAAGTGCAGATTGTGTCCATTTAAAACTTAATTCGACCCCTAATTCCTAGCAAATTAAGTCATATCAAACCTCATCATACTTGGGTTATGTTTACCCCAAGCATGTTGGTAGGAAAATTTAATTCTCAACGGACTCAAGACACTAAAACAAAAAGAAAAACAAACAAATAACACATAGACTCAAAAGATGCCAAACAATTATGACATCATCCACCACAAGGTTCCAAAAAATAAATAAAAACTAAAAATTCAGCAAGCATGCATCATTCAAACCGCTCATCCCTCCTCAAATTTTTGATTTTAGCTATCCATTTGTCAAAATAGTCTCAAAATGAATCAATTGCTCAAGATTCTCTCCACGCCTTCTCACTATGGAAGCCTATTATCTCAAAAAGAAATAATATAATCAATGTGATATTAAGTGGACATTTGCAATTCTAGAAGGTCTTTTGTTTTGGACATAACAGGGCTTGGACCATTCACTGAGTGTTGTACAAATCACAAGGGTCCTAAGCTCAAGCAAAGAAAATCAGGCCATACATTTTCAATTTAGGTGATGCTCTTATCAAAATCAATCATGCATATCGGAGCTATATTCTATCAACAAGCACTGGACTTTGGCAAGAGTGTACCATTTTTTTCACTTTCCTTTCTTTTTATGTTTTTTTATGCATGAAACTCTCTTTGTTTGTTTTATTTCTTTCTGCATTCAGATGCTCTTTCTTATATTATTTTTTAATTTTCTCGTACCATTCTTTCATAATAATCCGCCACTGATTGTACTTTTTCTATCTTAATCAAATAATATTGCATGCTTAATCCCAACAAGTGTAAATAATGATGTATAACTAGGGCGAAAAACTAAGTCCAAATTGAGGCTTAAGGTAAAATTTCCTGACTTATGCAAAGAATAGGCTCATGGCTTTTATTGGATTACTAAGGACAAACAATATGGTAGGATTTGGAAAAACATTAGGCACAAATGGATGTCCTAATTGCCCTTTATTATTCTTTTCTCACGACAACTTCATATTACAAATCATGCATGCACAAAACACTACGAAACACTCAGAATAAGCACAATAGAATGTGTTTTTACTCTAAGGCACAATTATTGCATTTAGTGGGTTGGGCCTATGATTCATTTTTTAACACTCCATCATACTCATTTTATCCAACAAAATCAAAAACATTTTAGGGAAAAACTCATTAAATGATCACATGAATTACTGCATTCAGACAAAAAAGGAAAACTCATGGCAAACAGTTGTTAACATGCTTGGCATGAGGCTAAAACTAAAACGACCCTAACCTCCTCAAACTTAAACCTTGCTTGACATCAAGCAAGTCTAGGAATTAAGTGTAAGAAGAGATACGAAACACAAAAAGACTCAAAATAGACTAAAAAAAACTAAAAGTAGGGGCAGAAGACATCACCAGGCTCGTCATCCACGAGTGGGACTGAATTAGACTAGGGGTTATCTCTAGGGACTCATGAAGCCTCTGAAGTGATTTCCGGAAGGTCCTTTAAACTTGAAAGGTGAAAAGTGGTAGTTGTCGAGCACGAATGGAAATGGAGATAGATGAAGTCTTTGAATTTCCACCGCCCCATTTGGTTTGAGTTGTTGTCGGAAATTGTACAATGATTTGATATCTCTTTAATGATGGCGTCTCTCTTATGAGGGTACAACTTTCTCTGCGGATCACGACATAGCTTGGTGTCGGGCTTAAGCAAAATATAATGCATGCACACATTCGGACTGATCCCGGTGATGTTGGCAAAAGTCAACCAGATTGCCTTCTTTTTCTTCTTGAGTGAATTCAGATTCGAAGATATAGACTTCAGCTCCAAATCTGGTATGTGCAATACAGAAGGTAGTGGTTTATTTGATTGGCTATAGCTTGGAAGTCCAGTGGATATAGCCAATTTGGAGGTACCAGTATATCCAATGAACTCTGGCTCTTTGCACAATGTCAGTATTGCGGCTTCTATCTCATCATCGGTTAACCCTTGTGAGTTCAATAACTCACTCATCACTCGACCTTCCTGGTCAGCACGCTCTATCGAATAGTTTTCAATCCAATCTTGCAAAAGCTCGGTCTCAAGATATTCTTGAACCAATGGGTCAACAACGTTAATAAAATATGTGTTTTCAGCATCAACAGGTGTTTTCATATCATAATATGCTAAATGTGAATTTATCTCCATGATAATCCAAGCATATGGTGTCATCAAACACACTAATGATGGTTTTGGTAGTTCTTAAGAATGGTCGACCTAACAAAACTCCACTTGAATCCTTTGACATAACATCATTCATCTTGATCACATAAAAGTCAGCAAGATAAAGGGAAATCATGCACCTTTACCAACACATTTTCAAGAACTCCCATGGGACAAATGCATGACCTATCGCCCAATTGAATTACTACCCTAGTATATGTCATTTCAACTCCGGTCAATGTATTATAAATAAAGATAATTGTCATTTAAATCATAAGTTTTTATTGACTTATGGTCAATCCCATAACTTCTAAAACAGGAACATAAAATCATAACTTTTGACATTTTCTCAATTATCCCACATATCAAAATTCCAGTGAAATTGGTGGTGACTTGTCAGCCGGAATTTTTGACGTGGACAAAAGGTTCGTTCTTCAAAACGATGTCGTTGAGATAATTGTCATTTAAATCATAACTTTTTGTTGAATTCCGGCCGACACGTCACCAATTTCACCGAAATTTTGATTTGTGGGATAATTGAGAAAATGTCAAAAATTATGATTTTATGTTCCAATTTCAAAAGTTATGGGAATGACCAGAATTCAACAAAAAATTATAATTTAAATGGCAATTATCCCTTTTATAATTGACTCCATGAAATATTTGTGGATCCAAATAGGTACAAGGACACTCACTGCAAGTCATACACACATGAAATTGCGGAATATTTGAGAGCTCGACAATGATCATAATACGAACATGCAATTGTGGATGGATGATTGATGTATACATGATAAGTACGACGACAATATTACAAATCATATATAAAAATTAAATAATTGAGTTGGACAATGATAAAGTTGCAGTAACCGCATGAATGCTTTCACCAAAGATTCTAGATAATTAGGAGACGTTTTTATTGACTCCATACTTGACTGCAATTTATGAAATCGACTTCAATTAAACAAAAGTAAGAAGAATAAGCAAGAAATTACCAACTACACGAGACATGCCAGAGAGAGAGAATATGTTTGAAAATATGATTGATATCATTTCACCCTTTAAATTTTCTTTCAAACTCTTTTGGCTCCACACGAAAATTACAAATAGCATTGACAAAAATGTGCAAGAATTGAAAGACTAACACACGCTATCCTCAAATTTCCCAATCCGTACAAAATGATCACATATTTCCTCTATTTTTTCTATATTTTTTTTTTATTTTACATGAAAGTTTTACATTATTCAAAAGTAAAAAATAAAAATAAAAAAGATATAATTAAGAACATAATATCTAATGTTTTGAATTTTAAACATTTTCTATGGAGGCAAAAAAAAAATTAAAAGAATTAATCAAGATGGAAATGAGGGTTTACTTTGGGGACGACCATTAGTTGACTCGAAAGCCCGAGCTGTTTAGTTTATTGTTGCCATCACCACTATTATTACTGTTGGTGACATTGCCGTTTCCGTTGCTGTTATTGTTGTCATTGTTGTTGTTATTGTTGTCATTGCTGTTATTGGGGTTCAGACCGCCACCTATGAGCGACGAAATCGCGGCTGCTAGAGCCGCTGTGAAATTTGGGTCTGTTGCTAGAGCATTCACGGTTTCACTCAGCTGATTCTGCTGATGCAACGACGGCTGCAGCGGCGGCGACAGATGATCATGGGCCGCCCCTTGGTCAAGCTCCGGTGATGACATTTGTAGGCCGGAGAATTTGGACTGGTTGTACAATGCCTGGCCAAAGATCTGCGGCAAAAGAGCGGCCGCCGCGGAGCTTCCGGCAGCCACCATGTTTTGCGACGGGCTAAGGAAGGATAGGGGGAATTGGTTCGAGGGTTTGGGGAATTGGAGAGGGTTTGGTGATTGTGTTAGGTCTAATGTGATGGTTGGAAATGGGGCTGAGGCGGAGATGGTGGCCATGCTTGAGGAGCATGGGAGGAGGGTTCTAGCTAGGAAATTCGAGTTCATTATGCCGTCAGCGCTCGGCATCGAGCCGGAGAGGAGCATTCTTGCCGCGGATGAGGTGGTCGATGCCATGGCCATGGCGGCCGGGGGCAACGGGTGGTTGTGGTTGCCCTCGTAGGTCGTTATGAGAATGGTAGTGTCGTCCGCACATCGTTGGACCTACCATCCAATAGATATATATTGGTTTTAGGGTTATAATTTGACAATCTCGATGATTTTGTTGAAATAGAAGATGAAATAAGATTATCGAACATACCTGTTTTCGGACGGGGCAACCCGCTACCATCGTGCAACGATAATATGCCCGAGGGCAAGGATTGCCCTTAGCCAACTTTTGCCCGTACTTGCGCCATTGGCATCCATCCGTGATCTATACATCATTAACAAATTAACCCTAGAATCATTAATAGAAGTGGCAAAAAATCAAGAGCCAAAATATAAAATAATCATTTTACTTAAGTAAAAAATAATAATAACCATAAAAATAAAAAAATATTGATTATAGACACTTTGTTATTTTAATTTAGTAATAAGTATGGGTGCTTAATCGGTCGGTTCGGTTATACCCGAATCGATTAAGTTGATTAACCGAAAAAAATCACTGAAAACTCAAAGCCGAAACCGAACCGATTAAAGTCATCGGTTAACAAATTAACCGATCGGTTAGATTAATCGGTTAACCGAAAATAACCGATAGAGACTTCAAAATAAATAGTATTGATGTCATGGCCCATAACTCACAGGCCTTTTCAACGGTCCATGGCTCACAGGCCTTTTCAACGGCCCATAAACTCGGTACCCAAGTTGATTCAATGGATACTACTCACCCCTTTTTATAATCTCACCCCATGCTTATTATTCTTTTTCCTGCCAATGTGGGATAATTTGGCAAGGAAGGGAAAAGGGGAAGGAAATGCAACTCACAGGGAAAAAAAGAAGAAAAATTTGCAACTGCTGGGTTTCAAACTCACGGCATTGACACGAGTGCAAGACACTCTATCCACTCCGCCACTAAAGCTTTTAGTATAAGAAATAAACACTATTATATTTATTCAGTGTTTTTCGGTTATAGCCAATCGATTATCGGTTATAACCGATAACCGATATTTTCCTTAATCACACCGGGACTGAATCGAAACCGACAATTTCGATTATCGGTTAATCGATAACCGACTTTAATCGGTTCGGTTACCGATTAACCGATAACCGACTAATCGAATTATCACCCTCAGTAATAATTTTAAATTTTAAATTTTATTTTAAGAAAATATAATTTATAAAAAAGAGAAAAATGATTGTAATTTATTCATTTGTTTATATATTTTTTATTTCTTTATTTCTATTACAATTTTAGTAAAAAGTACTCTATTAATACAAAAAATGGTTGGAATTAATATATTTTTAATTTTATGGTTATCATTAACTTTTTATTAAGAAAATTGGTTATTTAGAAGTATTAAACCAAAAATCAATGTATCTAACCTTAATGATGTAATTTCTGAAAATAGAAAAAGATTTATACAAAAATATAAGGATTAATAAGGAATATTAATTATGGACCAGAAGATTTCATCTCGATTAATATAAAGCGATTTCTTAAAAGTACATACCATGGTGGCCTCGGACCTAGCACGGACCGAGACACGGGCCTTTCTCATGGTAGCCTCAGTGGCTTGATCGACATTTCTCGGAGAGTGTGCAAGCTTTTGAACCTTGCTTTCCGAACACTGTTCCTCTCCGTCCACGACATCTTGATCGTGGGCTGGAGGCATGTCCTGGCCAATTTGCCCCTCGGGTGGGGACAACGAACCCTCCTCGTTGCCCCTGGAACCGAGATCCATGAACTGTCTAGGCACCAATAGGCCATTGCCATGGCCATTTTTGTTTTCCTGATCTGCACCACATGCATCATGTTTATGCATCATTGTCAACACATGCGTCTGCAAACCGTTGTAGTTGTTAGTCACTTGATCCAACATCTCCTTCAAACGAACATTCTCCGAATTCATCCTCTCCACTTCCGCTTGAAGAAATGCCACCTGCCACAAAACAAATTTAATTCATCATCCATTTATATACAGACATAAACATAAAATTCAAGATTATTTTATCACCTAAATTAAAAAAAAAAATTTATATAGTATACTAACAACTTTTTTTTCTCTATTTTGAAACTAGAATAACATTTCTCTATATATCATATCTTGATTTTCGATCTTTTAACATAAAATTCAAGGTTTTATCAGCAAACAACTTTTATTTTTCTTTAATCAGTATAGAATAACATTACTTTATATATCTCACCTCGATTTTTGCTCTTTTGTTCTCCGGAGTCGAGGACATCCCGTACTCGACTCCGGACTCATCACTCCCGGTGTTCGCCGTAGTAAGAAGATGCAAACCGGTCTGCCGGAAGAAGAAAAGTTAAAAAAAAAAAACCACAAAAAAAACCCACTTAAAATCCAGAAAAAGAAAAAGATAAAAAAAAAAAAAGATAAAAAGAAACATACATTAACTTTAAAATCCAAACGATGACACCCTCCTCTGAGGTGGTCTATCCCATTCTCCTCATCATCGTCATCGCGGCCACGGCCGCCCTCTTTCTTGCTGGCGAAGAAATCCATCTCGTCGAGAATCTTCCTCTTCCCATGATCGTCGGAGGCGCAGCCGTGGCTGACCGGGAACTGTATGGTGGTGGTGGGAGGCGACTTGACGGGAGCGTCCATGGGCGGCGGGGGTGGCGGCGGAAACCTAGAAATCTGGTGGAGTTTCAGCTGGTTGTGGAGTGGGTTTTTCTCTGATGAAACAGTCTGATGATACTGTGATCTGGATCAAAGGAGAGTCCACCTCGTGTGGCCATATATTCTTGATGGAACAGATAGAGAAAATATGGG